>CANYCX015687197.1:0-18168 GCA_948193385.1 Breynia disticha f. nivosa
CACCTCATTGATCTCTTCCACTTTCCTTGAATTTGAAGCCTTTAAGAAGAAGGAAGCTGAAGCTAAAAGGAAAAGGAATGAGAAGAAGAAAGAGAAGGTAGATAACTATGTCACTAGTCTTAAAGATACTCAGCCAAGTAAAGCTACATAGCCTTCTAGGAATCTAGCAGCCTTAAAAGCAGATTCTCAACCTGAGATAAGATACATGAGTTCTACATTTGAAGATGCACAAGATCCAGAACAAGATCTTCTCAGGATCAACTTAGTCAGAGAATCTTTTGAGTCCAGTGACTCAGAGTTTATAGTTAAAGATTCTTTATCATCCTCAGAAGAACTCTCTAAAGCTAAGATTCTTCACCATTCATAACTGAAGAAGTCTCTAATCAAGGAACATAATCTGACACAAATGATCATGATTATTACACAGTTACGTTAAAATTCAATTGGGAGAGTTTTGTCGTCCTTGTGATCCTATCCTGCTCTAACAATGATTAGTCTAGGAGGTTCAGAATACCTCGTGGTTTAGATTAAAAAAAAGGACGACCAAGAGCCATGTCGTTTTTCTATTGCGTCTCTTCTTATACTACTTTCAATTTGTAATTTTTGCCTTTTCTTATAAGAATTTTCAGATCTATCACGAATATATTTATGCATGGAGGCATATTAATATGTAGTCTGAATAATTATTAATATGGCCAAAATAATTAGGTGTAGTGATTGCTTGCAAGAGAAATGGAAGTGCATATGGGACCTTGAAGATTAATTTGGGTTAGCAGTATGGTGGAAGTTTGTGGTATTATTGATGTTTAGTTATGAAATAACAATAGTTTCAAAAAGGGCTTTTGGTAGCATTATGGGGAAGTTTCTTATTCAAATGCAATTATGTTATGTGTATCCACCACGCCACACTTTATGGGACCCTAAAATACAATAATTTCATGCAATTTGGCTTCATAATATTGAAATTGTGGCAACTAATCGATTTCCAGATCAAATTCAATCACTGCAATTTCTTTCTTTAAGTGGGTTGTAGAAGACGCAGGTATCACACAGTATTGGCAAAAATATCATTCAATCCTTAAGATTTTATATAATATTCTATTTCATTCTCTTAATCTAAACTTGGCAAAAACTGACCCGATGTGCTAACCCAACACGACTTGACACAAAGTTAAGCGGGTTTGGGTTTGGATTAAAAATTGACTTAAACATGTAAATCCGACACGATTCGGTTACGACCCATTATTACTCATTAAATTTTTTTAATAACTTTATAAATAAAATAATTAAAACCTATATAAAAATTTAATATAAAAAATATTTAAAATATATATATATGAGACTATATATTTAAAAAAAATAGATGTAAACATATATTTGCTTTGAAGTTATGTTAAATAAATTTATTTTTAACTTATTTAACATATTAACTTATATAAATAAATAGGATAATTCGTGTCAATTAAATCGGTCAATTGTGTCATTATTAACGACATAACATTAAAAATTTGAATTTGTGTCATTTGTCGTGTTTAATTATACACACTTTAATTGCATTCGAGCCAAAAATTGTCTGTTTTATGTAACTGCATTAGTTAAATGGGCTAATCCGCCAATCTGTTTATTAAACATATTGAATTTAGATTTTACTTTTTGACTTGTCTATTAAATAAGTCAAATTTAAGTTTAAATTAATGTTATTAATAGATCATATCGATCCAGTACAAACTCAACTCATCAACCCGAATTATGATGTCTATTCTAAGAGCATTCCAACAACATCCTTAACATACTGTCTAGTTTATCAATTTTTTATTTACTCTTTAATTTAATTTAAACTCCTCCTCACTTTTAGTTCCTTGGTACCCCATCAGTGAATTTGAAAAATGAATTAAAAAAAGCCACAAATAAAGAGAATATTCAGTCCAAGAAAAATTGGTGGTATTTTGAATTCAACGTGCCCTCTTGCGGCTCCCCCAAGTCTCGAGAAGAGCTGCCCCCTTCCCTATATTACTCCCACTCCTCTCCACTCAAACCATTTTGCCATACCAATTCTCCATTTCCTCTCCTTTAATTCCTCAACAACTTTCATCACCCCTCTTTTTCATTTCCTTCTTTTCTCCTTCCCGACACCCAAATCCTTCCCGGTTGCCATTTGTCATGGCTAATACGTTCTGATTTAATACCACTTGTCCCCAAACCAAATCTGGAGAGTTCCCTTTATTGATCTTCTTATTTTGTTTGAATATGGAGAGTGACAGAAGTGTTGTGTTCGGAAAATACGAGATGGGTCGGCTACTGGGTAAAGGAACTTTCGCAAAGGTCTATTACGGCAAACATACGGTGACTGGAGAAAGCGTCGCTATAAAGGTCTTGAGCAAAGACCAAGTGAGAAAAGAAGGTTTAATGGATCAGATCAAGCGGGAAATCTCCGTGATGCGACTAGTTCGACATCCGAATGTTGTGGAACTCAAAGAAGTTCTCGCCACCAAATCTAAGATTTTCTTCATCATGGAGTACGTTCGTGGCGGCGAACTTTTTGCAAAAGTCGCTAAAGGTCGTCTTGGAGAAGACGTCGCTAGGAAGTACTTTCAGCAACTAATTTCCGCCGTTGATTTTTGCCACAGTAGGGGCGTATCTCACCGTGACTTAAAGCCGGAGAATTTGCTTTTGGATGAGAATGAAGAGCTTAAAGTCTCCGACTTTGGACTCTCCGCCTTACCCGAACATCTCAGAAATGACGGGTTGCTTCATACGCAGTGTGGGACTCCTGCTTACGTGGCGCCTGAAATTCTGAGGAAAAAGGGCTATGATGGCTCTAAAGCCGATATTTGGTCTTGTGGGGTAATTCTTTTTGTGCTTCTTGCTGGGTATCTGCCGTTTCAAGATGAGAATGTTATGAGAATGTATAGGAAAGTTTTTAAGGCGGAGTTTGAAACGCCCCCGTGGTTTTCAACTGAAGCGAAAAGGCTAATTTCAAGACTTTTGGTGGCGGATCCTGAAAAAAGAATAACCATTCCGACGATTATGAGACTTCCTTGGTTCCGGAAAGGTTTAACTATGCCTGTTGCGTTTACTCTCCAAGAAACCAACCAAGAAGATGTTGATCAAATGGACTGTGAAGCCAATAATCTTGTCAAATCCGCGACGAAAGTTTCGTCTCCAAAATTTTTCAATGCTTTCGAGTTTATTTCATCCATGTCTTCTGGTTTTGACTTGTCAAGCTTGTTTGAGAACAAGAGAAAAGCTGGATCCATGTTCACTTCAAAGTTCTCTGCAAATTCAATCGTGACGAAACTTGAAAACGTCGCCAAAGCTCTGAACTTCAAAGTGTCAAAAGTTAAAGATTTTAAAATGAGGCTTCAAGGGCCATCAGAAGGGAGAAAAGGGCGGTTGTCAGTGACGACAGAGGTGTTCGAGGTGGCTCCAGAAGTTGCGGTGGTGGAATTTTCAAAGTCGTCGGGAGATACTTTAGAGTACACCAAGTTTTGTGAGGAAGATGTTAGGCCTGCTTTGAAAGACATTGTTTGGACATGGCAGGGAGACCACTTTTGCAACGGCGACGGCGACGGACATGGTGGAGGTGATTGTGTGAAATAGCTGTCATTAAAAAAATTAACAGGAATGCTAATTAGTGCTAATTAATTAGGGTTAACTTCTAGTCCCGGAAATTAGGTTGTGGAATTTTCATGTGTAAATATATAGTTTGTTTTTCAATGGACAAATTGGTAGAAGTATGCCGATTCTAACAAATTCTACAAGGAGAATTTTTTTTAAAAAAAAATATGGCGAGAAACTGAAGTCTTTAATACTCTTTTTTAAATATTATCATAAAATAATATTTTAAATGTTACAAATAATTATTATTTATTTTTATTCACTTTATAATTATTTTCATAATAATTTTATATTTTAGTATTTTTTGTTTAATTTTTATGTAATATATTTTAAATATATTATTTTTAATATTATTAATTAAGAATAATCAGTGATTATTTTCTTTTTTTAATATATGTGATAAAATGTGACAATTTTTTTAAAAGAGAGTATTTTGATATTTGAATGACATTGTTGACTCAACTACATTAGAAAAGAATTAAATCATTTTAATTTTTCTTTTCTGTAAAAGAGAATATAGTTGCATCCTGGAGGGATTTCATTAATTTGAACAAGAGAAAGAAAAAGATAATAAATTATCCTTATAAAAATAAAGATGATGTAGAAAATAAAGATTAATTTTTTAAATAGTTTTTTCATCATGGATTTAAATCTGTAAATTAGACTATTTTAGTTTAAATTTACAAATTTATCATTTTAGTGCATTTTTAATTCTTTCATTTGTAAATTTAAGATTTCAACTTAAAAAAAATGTAAACTAAATAATAAAACTTGAAATTCGAAATAAATTCCAACAAATTCATAATTTTTTTTTATACCAAACTAAGTTAAGATAATTATATAGTATTCAAGTTGAATAAGAGGTAGTTGAGATGTTGAAACATAAATGTGACAAGGTGGGCGTAACGCTAAGAAAAAACCTTAGATTTCTACGGATAATTATGGAGGAAAATTATTTTAGGGAGAAATTTTTGACACAATTTGTAGAAAACAAAATTGGGTTCAAATTTGTAGGAAAGTGATTAAAGTAAGGAGAATAAACATGAGTGTCAATGTTAGGAGTTATAAAAAAATCTTTTGGTTAAAAACTTTAAGATAATAGTTAGATCAGCTCACGAACTAAAAACAACAAATTTTAAAGAGATTTAATGAAATAACATGTCAAAATCTGTGTACTTGCTTTAGTATTGCTATGGAATTAAAAATTGAGCCTCATACTCTTAGCATGTTTGTTGACTTCTTTTACAGTTAAATATACTGAATAAAGGTGGAGAGTTGTGTAATGAAGATTGTAAAATTGATGCAAAAACAATAGTGAGAAAGAGTAAATTTTAATATGATGACTTAAAGGAGGAAATTTAATGAGACTCCTTTTTTATTTTATTGAAATTGTATAAATTACGTAAACTTAAAACTGTTTTTTACTGAATAAATAAAAAATTCAGATTTATTTTTACAAAATTTAACGGTAATAAATTGTTGCCTCAATAAATCTTATTTGTGAATAAAAGTAAAGTAGTTGGAAATGAAAAGGAGTAGGCTAGGGAAGGCTAGTAGCTATTGTTTCATTTTCAACGGCTTCCTTATCCAATTTGGGTGGGCGAATTTGGGACGCATGTCCAACCCATACAATTCCATCCAAATATGTCGCCATTCAGCAACCAACCTTACTTACCAACCTCCGCTAATCCTTAATAGTTCTATTTTGGCTCCTTAATTAATACTAATACTTTATTCGTCTTATTTTATGTGATACAATTTTTTTAAATTAAATTTTATACAAAAAATTATAACACAATTTCTTTATATATTCCTCGTAAAAACGCTTTTTAATGGATTGTTTAATAAAACATATAAAAATGTCGATAAAAACATTTTTATCACAAAATTTGATGATTACATTTGTCCAGAGAAGAGGAATGGTAGGATAGAATGTGGGTTTATAGTGAGCAGGAGTTGCGTTGCGGGATTTCTTAAATTTGATGATTACATTTGTCCAGCCACTCATCTGAAGGCACTGAGGTTTCTTTTTATCTCAAAATTTCAAGAAAGACTTTTAAGCTAATTCACGAATTAAGAACAGAGAATTTAAAAAAAATTGATAAACCAATAGCTCAAAGTCTGTATGTCTTTTTTAATACCATTAAAAAATCAGAAATTGAATCTTATAGCTAAACTCACGGACACTAAAGTAAGAGAGAAGGGAGTCGTTTGGACAGTTATAAGCGTTGCCTTCGATTGTTTCCAAATGTTGAATATAATAGACACCACCAAGTCACTCCTCTTATCTTTTTTTTTTTTGCCAAGTTTCGGTATTCTTGACATACTAGACCAAGACTAATTCGGTTCGGAAAGGAGTTTGGGGTTAAGGTTCATTTCCCTTCCAATCGACGTTGCGGGGGATCGAACCGTGGTCCGCCCTATCAAATTCAGCCCCCATTACCACTGAACCAAGAGGTCGTTGGTTCACTCCTCTTATCTCTTTTTTTTTTTTTTTTTTCATTTTTTAACATCAACATCTTTTCTGTCTGTCTATATTACTATAGACAACCATCAAAAAGTCGTTAAAAAATACTGTTTGTAAGAAATATATATTTTATTAGTTAAATGTAACTAATGCCTGCGCACTTGACAAAAAAAATATCATTTCATATTATTTTGAAAAATAATTCTTAGATAGGAGTGTTTGAACAGTAACTCTATCTTTTATATGGACAAAATAAATGGTTGATTGTATATATATTTATTTTAATTTTATTTATAAATTAGTTATCATTTTAGATATTTTCACTTTTATTAAATTGTAAATATATCTCTCGGGAGTGTTTGTTAAAATATTTTAGATAAGATTAAGATGAGATGTTTTCCGAATCAAGATAGGAAAGAATAAAGTTAAAACTGAGATGCATTCCGAAAAAATTTTTAAACCGTTTGTTAAAATATTTTGATATAAAAAATATTAGATTTTTTTAGCATAAACATATAACATAGAAAAAAATCCCTTTTACCTAATATTCTATTTCACACCTTTCAAACGATTTCAACTCATAAATTTCTTTTCAAACGAGTTCAACTCATAAACTCACTTTTCTTTTTACTGCAATCTTCAAACAGAATTCATTCAACAACAGAAAACCAAAATAAAATACAAGATCGGATTGAATATAGTCAAGTAATCGTTTTTCTCGGAACTAATAGTCTCGCCCCATTAAAAAGCTACCAACCTGATTCCAAAGTAAAAGTCAAGCTTCCTCACCTGATAAGAGTGAAACTCTATCCTTGCAGGTATCTCAAAAATTGTGAATTAATTCTGTTGATATCTTCAAATTTCAATATATATCAAAATATTCATCAGGCCTTTGAAGAAAATGAGACTTTACAATGGAAGATTATTCTTGATGAAAACTAATTTGATACAGAGAAACTAAGTTTAAATATATTTATGAAGAAGATGCAGAATTCTTTTTGAAAAAAGACGTTCATTTTTATCAGTTGGGAATGTTATCTTGTGTTTTGGTTGAGATAGCTATCTCTGGTTTCCAGATAACACAATCACATGAGTTTTTATCTGTCTTTTGACTTTTTTTTAACAAACATCTTGTAACATAAGATGAGTCAGGAAAAATTCTCATTTCATTCATCCCAACTCTATCAGACTTTAACAAACACCTCCTAATTTATATCAAGTTGGTATTTAGCTTAAAATGATAAAAAAATTATATAATCTAATTTTTAAAAAATTATAAAAACACATAATAATTTAGTATATATTAAGTTAGAAATTTATATTAAGTTTAAATCTATGAAGGTAGATATAAATTTATACATAAGCATTTTAAATACGTAAATAAAATTTACATAAATTTTATATTAAATTTATATATACAAAATTCCATTTCATATAAAATAAAATTAAAAAAGTAAAAAAAAAAAGTATTCTGCAAAATTTTTTAAAATGTCCATATTTCTACAATTAAAAAAACCATTATACTGTATAATTAATTCCAAAATAAATATCGTGATTGAAAGGATAATTTATTCTGCCCATGACGTTTGGATCGTCGAATAAGTATAATTAAGTTAAGGGACTTAATTATGATTTATTTGGTTAAATGATTAAATTAGAAACACTTTTAGTTTAGGAACTAAAGTGTAATTGTGCGTGGAAGAGTACCTATTCACCGATAGGTACCTCCATTTTTATATAAGTCACATTTCCTCAACATTTTTCATTTATTCTACTCTTCCACCAAAAAGGAAGTAGAGAGAATAGACACTTCTCTTCTTCTTTGTAAATAACCAACCGGTGATTATTTCTCTCGGGTGATCGGTTTCCGTGTAGGATCGTGTGCGAAACATTGCTCGTAACCCGACGCGTCTGCGCCTGTGGATACGACCGTACCCTCAACAAGGTATTTCGTTCATCTTCCGCTGCATCGAACGAAATTCCAGGTTTGACATTTTGTTCATTTTATTTAATGCTTTAATTAATTATTAATTAATTAGTTATATATATATATATATATATATATATATATATATATATATATATTATGCATATTCTATTTCTTTCAGTGACAAATGCATTCTCATTGATTTAATAAAATTGAAGGTAAGTTTTTAGAATTTAATAAACTTCATGATGAATTGCTATATTAGTTATTTTCATCTTATTTCAAGTATCTCGTGTAATCACATACTCATTAACCATATTATCGGATTGAAAAATTTCAATATATTTATTTTTAATAGAAAAAAATATTCATTAAACTTTGAATTAAATTTAAAATATATTTATGTTTTAATTATTATTATTTTGATTAATTACTTATAACTAGTAATAAGATGAGCATATGAATTTCTCTTTATAAAGTGATAAATTGATTGTAATTAATATTTAAACTACAATTTTTTAAACGAGATGTATATAAATATACATTATACATAGGTAATCATAATTTGATCTCTTGATCATATTTTAATACTATAATAGTTTATTGTTTAATTAATTATTTTGTTATGCTAACTACATTAAAAAGTGTCGTATGGATAATTAAAAAGTTGTAGTGTTGAGATTAAATATCCTGCGATTGTATTCATTTAGATGCATGAAAAGATCTATGTGATAAAGTCATGCACAAATGAGTTGATTAACTGCAACACCGTTAATATAGTGTGAAAATTTTAAATTATAATCATCCTCGAGTTTGTTTTGAATGTATTATTGTGGCATTAATTCTAGCCTTACCTCATAATAATTTACAAATACTAGAACTCAATCAAGTGTTTTTTAATATAAAATTTTGGTAATTAGATCGATCGACTTTACTGAAAGTCAAGTCCGGCAAGATTAAAAATTTCAAATTGAAATTCATGTTAAAAACTAAAAATTTTAAATCCGAAATTGATTATATTTTTGTTCAAGTATTTTTTATCTACTGATAAATTTTATTTCCAATACACATTTTTTAGATGTGACTAAAGATATTGAGATCTATAAAGCTATTCAATTTATGTAAAATTTAGATATTATTCATTTTTCAATATACCTCAATTAAGAATTAATATTTTTATTGTTGATTTTTATAGGTTCAATGGATGAAAAATGGAAAAGGTTCATTTTTTTAGACACAGAAACTTTTTTATTTGATAATTAATTTTTGAATCGCAAAAAGATTTTCATTGCTCTATTTTTTTATTTTATGAATATTGATATTATGTACATAAGAACTTTTTTATTTGATGTTATGTTTTGAACTGTAAAAAGATTGTCATTATTTTGTTTTGTTATTTTGTGGACATTAGTATTATTTTTATAAGAGTTAATATATTTTTATTTCAAACACAATTATTTGACAATGTTAAAGAAATTTAGTACATATGAATGATGATTGTTACGCCCTGAATCTCAGAAATTCTGACCTATTAGTATCAAAACTTTGAGATGGAATGAATCTGGAGATTTATAATTACAGGATAGAGATGAATCTTAAATTTTAGAAACTCCAAATATTTAAAATAGAACAAAAATCTTAAAATTCCTGATTCAAATAGTACAGCGATCACCTCTTTCCACTCTAGCATTATAGTAAGTAGGCATGTTTCTCTTGCTCCTAACACAAACCTCGATAGTGTAGTTACCTTGGTGAGGATGCAATACACAAGAGGATGGACTCTCCTTGTGTAGCCAATCTGTAAATCCAAATCATCTCCATTCATACTGTAAGAAAATACTTAATAGAAATTACAAATAATATTTTACATTTTATGAACATTCTTAGAACACTTGCTAAAAAAAGATCAACTTCATGCAATAGAAAAGCCAATTTCTGACGAAAAAAAAAATTCAGTTTCTATTAAATTTTCAACATATTATTGGCTTGGGTTAGGCTGCAATCGAACTGAGCCAAGTCGATTTTTGGAATGTTCAAACTTGACTCGTTAAAATTTCACGAGTTCGATTTTGAGTCGAACTTTTTATCGAGCTCAAATTATTGTCTAAGCTCGACTCATTTAAAGCTCGCGAGCTAACGAGCTTGTTTACGAGCATAAAACGAGTCTCTTAAAAAATACATTCACGATCTTAAAACAAGCATCTTAAACGGTCTAGTAAATGAAAGTGTTCACGAGCTTATATTTCTAATGACATAAATTTAGGGTGAGGGAATGGTATCCCAGCCCAAAGTCAGAGAAGACCACCGGCTCAAAGAGCGCTTAAAATGGTACTTACATAGGTCTCATCTTAAGGAGACTAATAGGGATTCAAACCTGCGAGTTTATTATGAGCTCATAAACGATATTATTCATAAATGATATTATTCGTGAACATAATATGATAATGAACCAAAACTCATTTCTAAGTTCGTTTATTAACTAAAAACCATTCATTGATCTAACAAGGAAATTACAAGATAAATTATTAATTGTACATTAAATACAACATGCATCTATTTTTATTATTGAATAATTTAAAAGTAATTTAGAGCACTCAAATTATAATATAGACATATGTATAAAAGTATAACTCAATAAGTTATAATATAAATTATTAACTATACATAAAAAAATACAACGTGTATCTATTTTATTATTTTAAAATTTTAAAATAATTTAGATTTAATATGTTTAAGTATTAATTATTCATAAAATACTGCGTGTATTATGAACTAATATTATAATAATGTACTCAAATTTCATCATTTGAACCATTATTTTACAAGCTATGTATTTATAAGATTATAAGTTATAAAATAAATTTTTAACTATGTCACACGCATTAAGAACTAAACAAGACTGTTTACGGGCATTTAATCGAACATTTTTGCGAATACTTAAACGAGTCCGCTCATAAACACTTAAACAAGTTTGTTCATAAGTCTATTCATAAACACTTAAATGAGTTTGTTCGCAATCTTTGTCTAGTCAATCTTTTAAGGGTTCAAGTCTGGCTCATTTATAGAGCTAACCTAATTTTTTTTAGCTTAACTCATTGACTGACGAACTGAGTAACGAACAAGCTATTATTGAGCCAAACGTCGAGCGATCGCGAGACGATCAGCTCATTTACGCCCGTACTTGGGTTAAGAAACTTGAAATGCTTCATTTGTAAAAAAAAAAATGAATTATGGTATGCCACATAATGAAGCCCAACGTTTATAGTTTCAACTTAAGAATTTGAAGCGTAGCTTTTTGAAGGCTTGAAACTCAGAAGGTCGAAAGCCCTCTTGTTTCCTTGTGCGTGTATCCTATAATGTTGATTTTAGCCCAAAAATAAGTGATAACGTTTTGATCCAAAAACTCACCCTGTCAGCTTCATTTCAGCTAAGAGACCAAAACATCATTTCTACAACTTCATAATTATGCATGTGTTCTATCCCTTTAACTGTTATTTCTCTGATTTTTTTCATAATTCTAAATAATATTGCAATTACAATTGTGCCTTGAGAGTTTTATTTTCTTTTCGTTCTTTTAGATTCCAATTGAAGAGATAATCTTTTTAGATTATCAAAATTTCCAACAAATGAGTTGGGTGCAGGAAATAATTCACTACTTCATTTATGTTTTTTTTTTCTTGTAAGAAACTAAGCTGCTTTGATTTCCAAGTTTGATTCTTTAAGTTGGTTTGTGTAATTTATATTACCCGATGAATATGGCTGTTCAAATAAATTGAATTCCTATATTGTACGTGTAAGATGAGGAAAACTATGGTCTCACTTGGTTCAAATATAATTTTGTTCACTTTTAAGGAAGTTCAACTTTATCACTCAATTTACACCAACCAAGTGAGTCTTATTTCGTTATTTTTGTTGTACATAATTTTCGGGACAAATTGATTCGGTAGCTTTTGGATTTCCTATTCATGTTCTTAGTCTTTTCTTTTTCTATATTGATCATATGAGTTGATTAAGGATTAGTTTTTGTAGAAAAAGAAATTCTAATAAGTTGATTATTTTTGTTTGTTTGCTTGTTGTGGAATAGAAGAATGAGAAAGTAAGAAATTTGAAAGTTGTTGTGTTGATAATTAGTTGAACGGTTTTCTTTTTTCATGATATTAATAAAAACCTTCCTCAGTGAAAGGTTATTGAATCGTGCTCTTTCGTAAAACTCGTTTTTATGAATATTGTAATTTTTATCTGTATTTTTCTCTTTATATTATTTTAAATTCATCTATTTTTGTCTCTTTAAAAAATTTCTCTATGCATCATTGTTATGTGCCATTTATTTTTGATCACATGAAACTATAAATCTATATCATTTGAATCTCTCAACCATAATTAAGATTTGTGCATATTACATTAGATTAGTAATAGAAAAAAAAAAGCACAACAATTATGCAAAAAGCAATTAATTATTTCACTAAGAAATTTATATTGTAATCCAATACATCTTTATCATAGTGTTGATATGTGTTTTGTTGATGAAAATATGGTGGAAATTTACTATTTGTTTTGTTAATATGGTTGAAGTAGGCATGACGTTAGAATGAATACATCATATAGGTGAGTTCATCCTCCACTAAAAGGATATATAATATAGCATTGAACAAGAAAAAAGAAACTCAAGTTTCTTTCTTCCTATAACTACTACTTTGATTGAGATAGACCACCAATTAACTAACAAAACCACTCAACATTTTCTTTCAAATCAACCCACCAAATTGTCTCCATCAACTCCTAATTATTTTACATTTAATTTTCTTTTAAAATATAACGGATTAATTTTGATATGAGACTAATAGTTTAAGATGACTATAAAAGATCCAAAGTTTAATTTATTTTAAATTATTTGTTTTATTATAATATCTGTACAAACTCGAGGTACAAATCATTTTATAAGCAACACAATTAGGAATTATACAAGTACACATAATGAGTTATGGTTCTTAATTGAACACACTAGAAAGTGAATAGATGTGCTTTCCTACCGAAGAGAAGTATCTTTTTAGAAATACTTTTTCACTTCTATAAAAAGAAACCGATCATCCTTTTATGGGTAACTTGACGTTTCAATTAATTAGAAGACTTTTGTACCTAAATCTTCGAGACATTCAGAATTAAGAATTGTAGGTACGTTTTCGCTTGCAATCTTATCTTATATGTCATCAATTTCTGCTTGTTTTTATGAATTTAACTTATTACATTACCATTCTCTCTTTCATACAAGTCTGCATTGAGGTTTTGAGTTTCTTTCACCTTGTGGGCAATTAAAATAAGAAGACTTAACTTGTGAATATAAAATGACTTTTATTTTTCCATGAAAAACTTTAAAACATGCATTCTATTGAGAGATTAAGATGATTCAACTTTCAAGTGTCATAAAAAGTGAATATTTATTTTCTATATTATTTATTTTCTATATGAGTTTTCTTACGGCTTGTTTGTTGAATATGGAACACTCTCATACTACATATTTCAGAAAATTTGTATAACTAATTGTATAAAAAAAAGTTTATTCCTTTTACCTTTTTACTACTTATTCATTTTTAATCATTATAAAATTTACAAAAATACATAATCTACATAATCTCCTTCTCTTATGATTAAACAAACTTTAGTTCCACCAAAAGAGGAAAAAACAATGAAATTTACGAGCAACAAATTTTAAAATATAAACCTTAAGAAAAAACAAAAGGATTTAGTTGACCTTAATAAAAAAAGGAATATTGGTTGGATTGGCATATTGTGGAGAATACAAGGAGAGTAGGCAATAATGAGAGGTTTTGATAAAGAAGGTGTAAACTTGATGGAAATTATGAAGTTGGAATCTTGACTAATCATAGCCTTCACGAAGTTTAAACTTTAACTATGACGATTTATAGGGACGAAATAGCTGACCAAAACAAAATGATGTCACCTTTATACTCAATTTTACACAAGATTGACATTCCACTTTGTTGTTAGTTCAATTATCATTTCAATTAGACCCGACTTAAAGGTCGTGTTCGTGTCATGTCAGTTCGTGTCGATTTTTAATGAATTATAAATGGGTCATCCCTTTTATGACACAAACATATTTATATCCTACCTAAATCCAATCCGTTTAATTTCGTGTCGTGTCAGATCGAGTTATCGTGTCGTACTTTTTCAGTTCAATTAAAATTTTGAGACGTTAAATGTTTATTTATTTGTAAAGATTGTTTTTTACTTTCTATTTTAACTTACATAAGTAAAAAAACACTTTTATTCACATTTTGAATAAATGTTTATTTATTTGAGATTTGTTTAACAATTAGTTGTTAAGTGTTGAAATAATACAAAAAATGAGTATATTTTTGTGTTTGTGAAATTAAAAGAAAGATATATAATGTGTGGATGTGTCGCGGATAATTTGTGGATAAGTTGTTCATAAAGTGTGAATAGGTTGGCGGCTAGAGTTTTCAATGACACATTAGGTGTAGACGGTTTGTATGTGTGAATACTTTGTAAATATTTATTGTATGCGTGAATGCTTTGTAGATATCTTGTGGATATTTATAAAAAATCAATGTCCACAACATATTCACAACATATCCACACATTGATCAACATGTGGATGCTTTGTGGATATGTTATGGACATTTATAAAAAAAATTAATATCCATAATATATCCACAAATTGATTAATATGTGGATGTTTTGTGGATATGTCGTGTATTGTGGTATTTGTGGAATAAGTTTGAAGAGGTGGCATATGGTGGTATAGGTTTCAGAAAGTGGTATTTATGGAAAACTCAAATTTTAAGGTGAGATGTAGTAACATTTTCCCCATAGTTTTATGTTAAAATAAGTGGAGTTTTATATTTTTATTCCATTTCTTTTTTAAAATACCCTTATTTAAGTGTTAGTTAGACTTACTAATTGACTTTGTTATTTTTTTCTCATAATCAAACATGGGTATTATAGTTTTTTTGTAACTTATTAAAGACGTTTCTTAATTTATGTATTCATTCTTAAAACTAAACTTAAAAAGAAACAGAGAGAATATTTAATTAGACCTCTACAATTTGCTATCCACCAATATATGCATGTAACTAATTTCCTAAGTCGTTGTAAGTGATAGTGTTGTCAATTCGTGTTGCACGTGTTCTAGGTGCAATTTAGTGTTGTTGTTTACGAAAGTTATAATAATTTTTAGTTCAAAAAAAAAATTTTAAGTGTTTGATAAAATGAAAAACTATTTTTACCAAAAACACATTTGATGATAAATTACTCTTTAAAAAAGTTATCATTAATATGCTTGTAATCATAATACTTTATTTTCTTAACAAAATATTTTTTAAAATCTTAATTTAACTACTATAAAATGTAATATATTTTGTTAGAATTAACAGGTATGTCCATGACGAGTTAGGTAAAAACGGGACCAAATACATATTAGTTAAATATTTGGATCTACGATATATTGTATAGTATACTTAAAAATTTAATAGATAATTAATTTACCTATATAAGAGTTAAAAAAATTAGTTTTCTAATTAGTTAAAAAAAAATAATTTTTCTTTATTGAGAAAAACTGACTATTCTTCTCCTCTTTAGTCAAGTCTATAAAATGGAGAGAACTTACTGTTTTCCTCTATCATCCAGCAAGATGCAGTAAACACACTAGAACAGGTCCTATGTATTAACCTCTTCCTTACCGCAATGGTTGTAGTTCTGGGCTAACCAAATTAGCATTTATGTCTACGTGATTTACATTATTAGTTTTTTTTTGAACGAAACAACTTCTTAAATTGACAAGTCAACCACAAGAGCGGCAAGAATACAATCTGGGCGGTGAACCCCCAACAATAGTGGTCCGAGAAAGAATTTGCATCACGCGCAAGACAATGCGCAACCAAATTCGCTGAACGCCTAACAAACTCAACTTTAACCTGAACAAGAGTATCAATAAAGGAACAACAATATTTTATAACATCTCTGAACACCGAACAGTAATCTGCTCTATGATTTATCGTTGTCACCACAACCGCACAATCCGATTCCACCACAACCTTATTCTACCTTCTGCTCTTGACCCAAACAAGCGCCTCCTTAATCGCTATTCGCTATGACTTCTAAGATTGCCGGAACATCACACTCCTTAAGGTTCCTACAAGAACCTCTTATAAATACACCCTTTTCACCATGTCTCACCATGCCACAAGCTCCCATTCCATTCACACAAGAAGCATCGACATTAATTTTAATCCAACCCACATTTGGTTTACACCATTCTAATCCCGCACTGCCTCCACTTTCCTGTACTTTCGCACCATCAACCCTGGCATTAGCCACTTCCCACGCTTTAAGCAGGTTCCCAACAATACATGCCACCACCTAGGTAGTGGAAAATTTGTGCTTCCAGACAACTTCTTTTCTGTGTAACCACAGCGTCCAACAACCTGCAACAATCATAGGCCACCACTCTTTTCCCAGTCTTTGAAACATCCTCGACATCCAGCCCTTGAAGCACCTCTCTCCATCATATGGTCTCCACAATCCATTAATTCTCCACAACTCCCTCGTAAACCGACATTTAATAAAGACGTGGAACGTATCTTCAATTCCACATCCACAGATAGTACAAACAAAATAGTTTAAACAGACTCTCTTTCCCATTAAGTTTCCCTGAGTCGACAAACAACCCGATGCTGCACGCCACATCAGGTGAATCATTTTCGGGGGAGCCCGAACAATCCACACCGTCTTCTAGAAATTCCCCTCTGCCGTCCCCGAACCCACCCATCTTCCACAGTGAAGCAGCCGATACCCGCTCTTTACTGAATAAGTGCATATTTCTCATCCATCCAGTACCATCCATCCCTCTCATTGGTCAATCTCAATAGGATTGCCAGGATTTCATTTTTATCGCGTTCACAAAACCAATGATCTAGGGCCTCCACGTCCCAGCACCGTTCCTCCTAATTAATTAGGTTCACCACCTTAAGACCGACCCCCTCAGTCGTTTGCATCGTTTCAACATATGAATTGCGACTATTGATCAACCAAGGTTCACGCCATACATCAATATCCCCCCGTTACAAATTTTCCTTTGGATGCCCATTTTGATAACTTCGCTCGCTTTATGGATGCTCCTCCAAATATAACTAGGATTCGCGCCACTTTTTGCATTCAAGAAATTTCCATCCTTGAAATACCTCGCCCTTAGGGCATGTACCATAAGACATTTAGGGTTAGTAATGCATCACCAGCAATGTTTGGCCAACATAGCCAAGTTGAAGTGATATAGCTGTTTGAATCCCAATCCTCCTTTGCACTTTCGAACGCAAAGCTTTTCCCAGCTTTTTCCATTTAATTCCCCCTCTTTCGCATCACACCACCAATACAAATTAAAAATCTTTTGGATTTCCTCTCAAAGTTCCTAGAGCAACAAAAACAAGCTCATAACAAAATTTAGGAGAGCTAAAGCCACCGACTTAAATAGTACTTCTTTACCTGCCTTCGATAGCTTCCTAGTTTTCCACTTGTTGAGCTTTTCCCACACCCTATCCCTAATATAACCAAAAATCTCCTTCTTCTTCCTATCGCTGCAAAACGGCATACCCAAATATTTTCCTTTGCCATCATCCTCCTTAACCCAAAAAATGTCACATATCTCCTTTCTAGAATCCCTATCCACGTTCTTGTTGAAAAATAGAGAGGACTTATTAAAATTAATCTCCAAACCCAAAAAGCGGTTGTAAGACTGAAGCACATTTTTCAATGTATTGCACTCACTCCTATTAGTCTAAACAACAAAGGGTCGTTCGTGAAGAACAGGTGCAAAATTTTTGGGACCCCTCTCGCAACGGCACAACCATTGATATTCGCACCCCACTCCTCCTTCATGAGCATCCTAGAAAGCCCCTCCGCCCCAATACCAAACAAATATGGTGATAAGGGGTCTCCCTATCGAAGACCCCTCCCCGGTTCAATAGGTCCAACCCTATCATCATTAATACAGATCCAATAACTCACTGTTCTGACACACATATTTATCAACCAGACCCAATGATCAAAGAACCCCATCGCACACATGACCTTCTCCAAATAGTTTCAATCCACACAGTCATAAGCTTTAGCCGGATCCAAT
>CANYCX015687369.1:0-18425 GCA_948193385.1 Breynia disticha f. nivosa
TTTTTTTATTTTATTTGTTCACACTTTTGTTTATCTAAATAAACTTACTGTTTTATGGTCAAATATATGTCATTATTTCAAGAGTTAAGACAAAATCCAGTGAAAATTATAATTTGTAATGAAACTGAGAAATTAAAAAAAAAATTAGAAGTAATGTATTTTATAAGGAGGTTTTTATCAATATTAATTAATCAACATTAGGCACAATTCTATTTTACAATTTTAAGTTTTATTAAAAGAAATGCAAAATAAGCTTTGTGTTGATAATCATTGTGATTAATTAACAAATAAATTTACATATAAAATACATTGCTTTCATATTATAGCTATCATGATTATCAAAATATTTACATATAATCTAAAATAGCTTGAAATATAGAGATTAATTGAGTAAATTAATTAAATAATAAGATACTCATTTGTGATGATGAATGTAATGTTTACAATTCCACAAAATATATTGTATAAAAAAATCAAAATATTTAGTGAAAATATATTTAGTTAATAATTTTTCATTTAAAATATTTATTTATTTTTATTATATTTTAATTCACAATTAATTTTTTATTAAAATAGATACGTTATAATTTTATTTAGTAAAAATAATTCAATTATAATATACAGCACCGCAGTAACGCGCATGTCAAAATGCTAGTATATATATATACTTGAAAGGGTCACCGTCCCCATCGCCTTAATTCTCTCTGCCCCGCCCTATGTTGGCTTCATTTTTATCGTCCCGTTCTAAATTCAACCGTTACAATTGCATAAAATAATATAGAGATCGAAAAATTCTTATGCATATAAACGATATTTTACCAATTGATGTGAATTAAACTAAAAATCTATTAAGCCCATTAATCTCGTCGAGCCCAATCAACCGATTAAAACCCAAATAAGATGGTTCATTTGTCAGTAGACTTCATCAAAGATTTTTCCAAATTCCGAGGAGCAGAAAAAGGAAGAATAGTTGAACTTAAACATTTAAAATTGATTACAAAAGCTGATATCATTTTACGTTTTCTCTCTGTCTATAAATAGGAGAGACTCACTCCAAAATCATGTACATTTTACTACTTGCAAACATAATCAAAACTTTGCATAAATCTAAATTGAACGTCGGACCTAAAAAGAAGAGAGAATCCCGTTCTCTAATTGTGTTCTTTTTTACAAATTACACGTGTGTTTTGTAAAACGTGAAGAATCAACACCTATAATAAATTTATTCAAAGGAAAAGTAAATATGAACGGGCAGCACAAACACAAGATTAGAATAATCAGAAGTAAAAGTGCGGGTGCTGGCTTTGAAGCATCGAGAACTTGACCGACCGAGTCGGACTATAAAAATTCTAACAAACGGTTAGCACCAGCCGAGTTGTCCTGGTCAAGACGAGCAAACTAAAAAAGCTGCGAACTGTCAATGTGGGACCTGAACAACTAATCTGAATACTACTAAAAAAATGTCGTCTATACGTGTTGGCTCCTACAATCTTGAAAAGTTCAGACCCAAACAAATTTCAGAAGCGGTTGTTTCGTCGTAATTCCTCGTTGCAAGAATTCTGGAAGACTGGTAGTTTACGATAATAAGTCAAACCACAACAAAAAGAACCCAACTGCGATCTTTTTTTCCGTGTCTCGTTTTATAGTGTTGTTCTTTTATTGTGCTTTTTTTTTTGACAATTTGAGTATTGGGAAGGGATTCCTACGCGGCTCCAACGCAACATGTATCCGAACTCTTACGTGAATTAGTGTCGGCGATGGGATGCCACGTTTGTTATGGTGGGTGCGCCTGAAGTTAATATTAATTGGAAGTTACTGCTCCACCGAGTACCATGCACCATTCCTTCGCAAGACACGAACCCTTCTGGACGTTTTAGCGCAATTTGGTGGCTCATGCTACATTTGCATTTGTTGTTTTCTGCCATTTCATGCTGTCACGATTGTGTTTTTCAGGTCACACATGCAAATTGATCTATTTTCCTGAAAATATGCATGAAAATTAGAAAAATTATACTATAAAAAAATGTGTCGGGAGCTTCTCTCTACCGCTACAATTATGTAAAAAAAGAAAATTAAAGAACAATTACGGAAATAGCACAAAAAAACATAAACTATAAAATATTCCAACGACCTTTCAATTTTAAAGGAATCGTTCCTATAACGCTCAAACCCAAACTGCCCCACACGACCGTTAGGAACACCGTCACGATCCCACATATGCCCCACTCCATCCACCAATTATATATTTCCACGTGTAACATTCGCAGCTGTCCAGCAACCACACTCTCTTCCTCCAAAAAAAGAATATACGTGGATTCCACGAGCATTTTATTTTCCATCACTCACGGAATTCCCATTCTACCCTCTACAAATTAAATTAAAATTATTTCAGTGCCTTTAAATGGCAAAGACGAAACAGAGCGGGAACATAGTACACATACACCTCCCTTTCTTTGCTTCCTTGCTAAACCTTTCGTCTCACAGCTTCGTTATTACTCTTCCTTTTATTCTCTCTCTCTTTTTGAGATCCGTGCGTTTTGTGTGAAACGTTGCCGTTTTCTAAAGCTGGCGTCTGTTACTATCACCGGTTTGTTTCAATCTCTCTCGTTTTCTTCAGATCATTATTTTTCTTTTCTGTTTCTGCTCGTTTTGAACTGATTCTTACTCTTCGTTTTTTTTCTTTTCTATTTCTGCTCGTTTTGAACTGATTCTTACTCTTCGTTTTTTTTTCCGGGATCTGTTTTTGTTTGTGTTTTGTTCATGTTGATACGCAAGCTTGCTTAGTGATATTGCGACGTCATCACTGCTTGCTTTTTATTTCCTTTTCGTTTCGCAGATATTTGTGAACTGTTTTTTGTAGATCTGTTTTTTTTTTATTTTGCTGACGTGTCAAGATATTTTTAATATCTTTGAGTTATTCTGCTGGATATTTGAAAAGCTTGTTGAAATGTCATTTAGAAATACGAAACCGAAGAATGCTGTAGGGTTATTTTGGGAATTAAAGCTTTGAGAGTGAAATATGCATTTCTTAGTGTTAGTTAATTTTCGGTACTAAGGTGGAACTTGTGAACTGATTTTCGCTTTTATACGGTTGATTAATTTATTACTAATATTTAATGGATATAATCTTGCAACGTTTCTGTTAGGTTGCTCTGTTTTGTCGTTGAAAATTAATGATGCGAGTAAAGTTTAAAAATGTGATTAATGAGTGGAGTTTAGATTATTGTCTATTGTTCCTGTGGTGTGCTATTAAAAGTTTTCATTGTTTCTGAAATTGAAACTTCCCAATATGTGTGTTTTTGTTTGAAATGTTCGTAATTGTACGTGTCGAATGATTATATCAAATGTTGAATCTTTCTTAGTATTTTGTGTTAATGCAACATATAATATAGTGTATTAAATGAGAATTTGAATGTGTTTTCAGCAGAAGAAATGGTTCCACCAATTGAGACCCCTCCCAAGAGTCACATCACTCATCATTCCTCTCATCCACCACTTAATGAGAGGATTCTTTCCTCACTGACGAGGAGATCTGTTGCTGCTCATCCCTGGCATGATCTTGAAATTGGTACGCGTTATTTTAGTTTTGTTCTTTGTCAAAACGATTTGTTTTTAGTTATAGTTATCGTTTAAGACGTTTTCTCATTGTATTGTTCATTTGATTGCAGGGCCTGGAGCTCCAAAAATTTTCAACTGTGTAAGTATTAACAGTCATTCAAATTCGTACTTCTTTTGTTAAACAATATCACCGTTTGAAGCTATGCTGTTCATTTGGGTGATTCTCAAGTTATTCTGAAGTTGTGAAAATAATGTTTCTTACCTGTATGTTTGACTTGAGAGAGACACTTATGGCTATTCGACTATGTATAAATATAATCCACGTCACTTGAATCAGCAACTTGTGGGTCAAAAAATCAGATTTTTTTTTCTTTCATGTTAGTCATTTGGACGTTCAATTTTCCAATTAACTGTATTTTTTAATGGAGAAAATGGCATTTTGATCAACTGAGATATAAATATTGTAACTACATTGGATACTTCCTCTTAATCTAACTACATGGGATACTTCCTCTTAATCAAGGTTCTGATTAAACTGTTCCGATCCTGTGCAGGTGATTGAAATTGGGAAAGGTAGCAAAGTGAAATATGAGCTTGACAAAAAGACTGGACTGATCAAGGTTATAATTGCAAAATCCTCCCCTTTTCTGCAGAATTCTATCTGTTTCTGGTGGGATGCTAATTTGTTGATTCTTGTATTTGCAGGTTGATCGTATCCTATACTCTTCAGTTGTGTACCCTCACAACTATGGCTTCATTCCTCGTACTCTCTGTGAGGACAATGATCCTTTGGACGTGCTCATCATCATGCAGGTACATATTGATTCTGAGTATAGTTGAACTCTGTTGCAATAAAAAATGTTAATATGGTCGTGATAAACTTTGTTGCATACTACGCATAAGCTTATGTGTTGAAGATGTGTTGCTGTAACGTACGCAAGTTGTTTTAAGCTCTTTTTTTTAAAGAATTATGAAGTGCTTATTGGGAAAAAAAATGCAGGAACCAGTTCTCCCTGGATGCTTTCTCCGTGCGAAAGCTATAGGCGTTATGCCAATGATTGATCAGGTATTCATCCCCTCCCGAGTAAAATGATCCAACTTTCATGGGTTATAAGCAATTCCTATTTATTGAGTGTTGACATTGATGAACATAGGGTGAGAAAGATGACAAGATCATTGCTGTTTGTGCGGACGATCCCGAGTACCGCCACTACAATGACATCAAGGATCTCCCTCCTCACCGGCTGGCTGAGATTCGACGCTTCTTTGAGGACTGTATCCTTTCTGTTACTACTATAGTTTTCTTTTACTAACAAAGTTGTTAAAAAAAACAGAAAATAACAATTTACTGTTACACTCTAGTGAATCTATAATACACAATTATCCTTAACAGCATCTTTCAGACAAGAAAAATGAGAACAAAGAAGTTGCAGTCAATGATTTCCTACCAGCCACTGAGGCCTACAAGGCAGTCCAGCACTCAATGTAAGTGATATCTTCTTACCCTCTAACCCCTTGAAAGTAAACTGCTAGATTACAGATAGAGATGCAAATCAGTTTGAAATCCCGGTTTCATTTTGAAGCCGTCGGTTCCGAACGGATCCATGAATCATAGAACTATAACCGGAATCGCATCTAGCCGGTTCGGTTATGGTTCCAATTTCGAACCGACGGTTCGTGTTTCGGCAGTTCCACTTACAGTTCGATGGTTTAGGTTTGATTTCCTTAAAAAATAAACCGAATCACTGGTTCGGACACCAACGACAAGACGGTTTGCTTTTGGTTCCGGTTCACGTTCTGGTTCAATTTTTACCTTCTAACTACAGGCATTCTCATCCTTTATTCCAGTCTAAGATCATCGTTTGAACTGATTTCATCTTTTTGCAATTCGCAGGGATCTGTACGCAACCTACATAGTGGAGAGTCTCAGGCGGTAGTCATGGTTTCTGCATCTATAATGTTGGGACATGACACGAAGCTTCTAATATAGATAACATGCTACTATATATACAATGAATTTTGGATACTACACACATGGTCTTTCAAATGTGTGCCTATATGCTGCACTGTTATATGGATTATTATATAAATTGTGACAATCAAAGATGACGGCAAAATCACAATATCATATACTACACATCTGTGTAGAAGTGAAAAATATTGTGGATTGGTTTTACTTATAATTTTCATTGTCTTGTTATCTCTTCATTCTTTGTTTTGTGTTTATTCCAATTCAATCTGCTTTCTACTTCATTGTCGAATTCTATCTTGTTATTAGCAGCTCTTAATGTTTATTTGGGATTCTTTTTTACCCTTTAATAGACTATATATTTTAATTTCAAATTTCATACTTATCAGACACTGGAATTTAATTCTCAATTTCCACTCGAATCTTATTATAAATTTACTGAATAGCTTGCAATCAACTGAAGATTGTTAATAAAAGGCCAATATTTATTGCAATGTGTTATTATATTTAGGAATGTTTTCGTTGGAAGGATTGAACAGAATACTCTTTATTGATTCTGCTCAAAATGGAATAAGATTAAAATAACTATTTATTTTATTTTGAACTATAATTAAAAATAATTTTATTTAACAAAATTCGTCGGTAGACAAACGAACACATTAGTATATTTTATCGATGCATGTCTTCTCTCATGGACAACTCTAAGTTGCCGCATTACGACTGACAAAAAATGTCTCGTCTTAAACAAAGACAATGAAAATGGTGGATAAAATGTTGTCGAGAATGTAGATTACGAATAATTATTCCAAATCCAACGAAAGATCATTAGCTTCTGATATTGTATTCACAATACTCCTACAATAAAGAAATTGTATTTTAAGTCTTACTCACAATCTCTTTTACGCAAAAGCTATTTTTTAAAAACGATTGTAGTATATTAAAAAATAATATTGTATAACCCAAATTTAAACAAATTACAATCATAAATAAAAATAATACTAAAATAATATACAGCAAAAATAACACAATTCGAACAAATACAACTTTTTAACTAATTTAAATATGAATCATAATCAATCTTCTTATCCTTAAACAACTGAACATGCTACCATGATATGAAAAAAGCAACAATTTATATTGATTATTCTAAATTATTACCTAGTATAAATATAAAAAACAAAATTAATTATATTAAAATAAAAAACTGAAATACTTAATATTAATTAACATACAAGATCAATCATTATAATCATAAAAATATATTAAATTTGATATATATATATATATATATATATATAAACGAGGGCGGATAAAAAATAATTAGTGTAAGGTGAAAATTTGTTTGTATATACAATGAAATTTTGTATATTTTGCTCTTTTAAAGGGTATAATAGACATGGTTTCGTTACGCATCTATTTGTCAGGTTTTATCTATTAAAATACTTGTGGCAGCACAAACACAATATTTTTATTTTTTTTTCTTATTATCTGCTTTTCATACGGATATTAGCATAATAATTTCTATTGTCAAATAATTTTTTTTCCAATTTAAATTAAAATAAATGAAATTTATTTTATTATTCGATTGATATTACTGTTTTTACTTGTTATCCTAGTAAAACATGGTTACTTGTCAAAACAAATTTCGTTAAAAAATATTTTTTATTTTATTTTATTGAAAATTATTTTTCATATATTAAATTTATACATTTTTTTCTTATTTATTGATAAATTTCTCCATTTTCTTTTTTTAAATACATTTAATTGAGAAATATTTGTAGAGGAGGGAGTCAAAAAAGATAAATCTAACAACGCTGCCCACGTGGACAGAAAGCACGATTATCAATCCAGTCCACGAAAACATCGCAACCATTCAAATCCTACAAATCCACAAACCATCCAACGCACTAAAACACTCCACCACATCGATCCGCGTGAAGACTAAACCGACCAATCACAAGCACCCTTCTCTCCTATATAAACTCAACAACCATAATCTTTTAATCACCATAACCGAAGAAATCAAATCTCTCTCTTTAAACTTATCAACCCTATTCCTCTCTTTTTCAACAATGGCACCAAAACAAGGCGAGAAAAAACCCGCAGAGAAGAAACCTGCTGAGAAAGCTCCAGCGGAGAAAAGACCCAAAGCCGAGAAGAAAATCTCCAAAGACAGTGGAGACAAGAAGAAGAAGAAGGCCAAGAAAAGCGTCGAAACCTACAAGATTTACATCTTCAAGGTTCTGAAACAAGTTCATCCCGATATTGGTATTTCAAGTAAGGCTATGGGAATCATGAATAGCTTTATCAATGATATATTCGAGAAACTTGCTCAAGAAAGTTCCAAACTTGCCAGGTATAACAAGAAACCTACCATCACTTCTAGGGAAATTCAGACTGCTGTGAGATTGGTTTTGCCTGGAGAATTGGCCAAGCATGCTGTTAGTGAGGGGACTAAGGCTGTTACCAAGTTCACTAGTTCTTAGATTTCAAGGGTTTAGAATGTAATGACTGCTATTGTTAATGAAATTTGTCTACTGGTTTTTGTTTAATGTTGTTTGATGTTGCGATTGTTTGTTTTTTGTGGGTAAAACTCAAATGGGTATTGCATATCTTCATAATGGGTAAAACCTAAAACGCTTTCTTAATTAACTTGGAATTGAACGGTAAAGCGAGATTTGTGAGTCATATTTAAAGCACCAAACAGATACAATGAAAATAGAGAATGTGTGGGCATTTGTTGAATCTGATCGGTATAATCTTGTGGTTGCATATGAGTTATAGTCGAAGGGAAGCGGTTCCGTTAATTTAGAAGATTTGGATTTGAAACCTTTTGGCCGAACTTGCTCATTAGCAAGCCTGAGAGGCCGTGTTTGTAATGTTCTTCGCATGATTTAAATAGCAGAAATATGTTTGTTTCGTGTCTTGTTGAGTCGAGTTTGGAATTGAAAACATAAATAAATTTGACAGTGGATTTGAAATCATGAAAAACTTTGCACTCAGGATATTGATGTAGACGATTGGTGCTGTCCTCTTTGATCAACAAATATGAGAACACATAAGAATGAGCAAAGTCTCCGGCCCAGAAATGTGAGATTTTTTTTAACCAACATTTGAAATGGAACAAGATTAGGTTACAAACAGTAGTATTCGATGAAACTCTCTCGAGTCACAGCTTATAAAAGGTATAGTTTACACATTGTTCGGATTTAGAAGGCATAGCTAAACCAAATTTAAACCTCATTGAGCATCGAAGTTTATTAATGTAAGAACAACGAAGGAAAAATTAAACGAGTAGGTAGAAAGCAACTTAGACAAATTGACTAAAACGACTGAAGTTTTAAATATTGTGAAATTTAAATGAACAAGAACAAGAATTGAAACGCTAGTCCGTCGGTTCAGCAGTTAAGGAGTTCAACTCCTACACTAAGGGTGGGCGGTTCGAATCCTAGAGCCGTAGCGGCGCTTGGGGAGGCATACAGCAGGCCTAGACCTGCTGGTTCGCCAGACTTGCCGAAAGAAAGTTCTCTGCCTTTGGCTCGTGGGCTAGCCCAGTCCCTTGCCTAAAATTTTTCGACCAAAAAAAAGAACAAGAATTGAAAACTATCCAGGCTGTTTTTCAGATATTAGAAGCGTCTCCAAAACTTCACTCTCTTGTTTTTTATAAACCAAAGTTTTCTTCTCTTGTTTGGTTGGAGTTTACTGAAGATATTTAATGAAAATATAAGTAATTTTAATGAATAGGAGGTAATACAAAAGAAAGAGAAGAATACAACTTTTCATTGGGAGATTAAAAATAAAAATATAAATAATAGAATGTAAAATTATTGTTTCAAAATTAAAGGACTAAAATATTCATATAACAAAATAAAATAAGTATTATTGGAAAAAAAAATTTAAAATTTTACAATTTTAACAAGATTAAATATAAAAAAACATATATAAAAAATAATATTACATATCTTAAAGATAAATGTATAGAACCAACCGTAGCTCATCATTCTTATTCTTTCCCGGCTAAATTCAGGTCTAAACAGTTATCCATTTACTACATTTACTATCCTTCGTCCGAGGATTTAGCAATAAAATGAGTCAACTAGTACGCTGAGGGTGTCGGGTTCAATCTCTCGCTCTGTAGCAGCGTCAGGAGAGACATACAAACTTTGACATACTGATTCACGGGTTCTCTTTGAAACTCTTTGCTCTTTGATCGTGAACTAGTCTAGTTCTTTTTTAAATTTTATAACAGAAAAAATTACTACACTTAGCCTTTGTTTGTGGGGAGTTTTACTATGAATCCCTGTAAAAATGGGACTCAATGAGGCAACGAGTTATAGTCGTTAGATTCGGTAAAAATAAATCTCTTTTATTTATTTAGTAAAAAACAGTTTTAATTTTATGTAATCTGTACAGTTTTAGTAAAATGAAAAAAAGGACTCAATGAGTCCCCTCCTCAAAAACCTCATATTAAAATTTACCTTTGTTTGTTTGATTGGAAATGGAAAGAAAAGAAAGCAATGAAAGTGTAATTTTAAGATTTTCATTGTTTGGACTACTATTTAAACAAAAGTAAAGAGGGGAAATGAATAGAAATAAGTTCAATTTATTTCCTATGAAGTGCTATTTTTTTTCCGTCAAAATTGATAGGAAAGCAAGAGAAACGAAAAATAACACATTAACTTGATAAAATTAGCTCAACTCATTCTTAATGAGAATATAACAGTAAAAAAAAATATTTCTCTCTTATTATTCCTTTTCTTTTCATTTTACTTCTAACAAGTTAAACAAACATTAGAATAAAAATTAAATTTTTGTTTATTTTTTTTTTCATTTCCTTTATTTAATTTCCTTTCTTTTCCATCATTTTATAAGCAATCAAACAAGAGCTTACTGAAAAACCCAAAAAACAGAAACAATACCAACAAACAATCAACACTACAAATTGCACCAATAACTGATAACACAACCTGAAATTAAGAAAGTAACGACAAAATGAACATAAAGTGGTCAACATCATTTTAGTTTTCACCTTCTTCCTCTCCCGGGACGTTAAAACACCATACAACTGATTGCAGGAATCAAACATAGAGGGAGGGAAGAGTTATTGATGTGATATTTAAATCTATCTCTTTGTTAGTAGAATAAGAAATTTTGGAGGGGAAACAAAAGGAGATGAAACTATTCCCTCCATAATCGTATATTCAGGTTCAATTTCGAGTGTAATGGAGGGAAATATATGTCCATCCTTAGTCATATAAATCAGTTTGAAACTGTTGATTCACAGCTTTATGACTAGTGGAACATGAACTGGTCAACATGGAATGATTCGATTCTAGTTTCAATCTGACAATTGCGATCCAAACTATTTTGGTTGAACAATCCAAGTTCAATTTTCCATCAAACTTACAATACTTTTGTCATATACTGATTTAAAGCACAGCACTTTTAACATAAAAATAAACATCACAACCAATTGGAAGAAACACAGATTCATTGATTCAATTGAAGCAAGAGCCTTCAATCTTCTACATAGACAAAGAGCAAAACTAATTTCTACCAACATTGAGTTAAAAGCTTCATTACAAGCCAATTACATGAAAAGATAGAAACTACAAACTTCAACAAACAACAACCAAACTACGAAACTAAAATTAAGCAGCTTTCTTCGGTGACTTGGTAGCCTTGGATGGTGACTTGGGTTCCTTAGTTGCTGCCTTCTCTGATTTCTTGGGCAGAAGCACCGGGTTAATGTTTGGTAACACTCCACCATGAGCAATTGTCACTCCTGCAAGTAATTTTCCGAGTTCTTCGTCGTTCCTCACTGCCAACAAAACGTGTCTTGGAATAATTCTGTTCTTCTTGTTATCTCTTGCCGCATTTCCAGCCAACTCGAGGACCTGCAAGATATTAAATCTCGTGGAATTAGACCCAAAACAACTCAAATTAGAACCAATTGCTTGTTAATAAAGGAACATTTTCAGCTAATTGATTCAATTTGTACACTTCCAAACCAAGTTTGCCCTATTCAAGAACATAGGCTTCGATCAAAGATAATACTTCAAATCGAACTAAAAGATACGCGATTTCAATTTAACAACGAACCCTAATAACTCCAAAACTAATACATAAAAGAAAATCAGCTGAATAGTACCCAGAAACTTTAACTATAAAAAGCCATAAAGATCAAAACTTTAAAACTAACTAAATGAAATTAAACATACCTCAGCAGCAAGATATTCAAGAACGGCAGCGAGATAAACAGGGGCACCAGTACCAACACGTTGAGAATATCGACCTTTCTTCAAATACCTTCCAATCCTACCAACCGGGAACTGAAGGCCAGCTTTCACAGACCTTGAAACTGGCTTCTTCTTTGGCCCACCTCCCTTTCTTCCTCCTGCACCTTTCTTCAATTTGCTTCCGGTCTCCATTTTTTTGAAATTGTGTTTGTGGGTTTAGGGTAACTTGGTGAGTTGTCAAGAATCCGGTGAGAAACTGGTGGGTTCTTGAGGGAAATAAATATGGGTGTGTCTGAGAGGAGGGATGGGCAGTGGACTGGTGCTTTTGGATGGAGGAGTTTGAGGCGTTGAATTGGAATGAATTGATGGTGGAGATTTGATGAGATGGTGATCTGTGTGTTCTGGAATGGACCAATGGGGTGAGAGCTGAGGTGGATTATGGTTGGAGACAAAAATTAGGAGATAAATTGGAGTTGGGTCCGCCACATGCGTGCCATTAATTTAATTAATGTTATACATGTATTAATTATTTAATTGATGTTAAATTAGTATTAGTAGTATAAGTATAATTAATATAATTTAGATATTTCTTTATTATAAGTGACAAAAATTAATACTATATAACAAGATACTATACTCTTTTATAAACAAATCATAAATTTAGAATTGATTAAATTTGTTATTCTATTTTAAATTTGTAAATATGTTATAATTTATCCATAATTTATGAGAAAATAATATTGAAAATATAAAAATAAAAAACAACAAAAAGAAAGAATGAACTGATACAAAATAAAGGGTCGTTTGTGTAAAAAAACATTAGGATAAAAGAACAGATTTTCCTCTATAAAAATTAAAAGATGACTGTAGATAAAATTTAGGGATAATTACATGTACACTCACTTTTTATATATGTTATACATTTTTATCTTTTATTTTTCAAATCGACCAACTTTTAATAATTCAACTTCCCATGTTCTTTCACAAATACATCCACTTACCACTCAAATAACTTTCAAATTTGATAAAATTGAATTATTTTTATTATGTTTAATATTCATGTAAACATCTGTAGAAACTGTCAAATTAGGGTTAGGTATCGAGAGAGAAAAGGGAAAACTCAGGAAACAAATCTGGCATCAGATGGCTTAATATCAACAGTCACACCTTCACTATACGTATGTGTTACGTGTAATGACAATCTTGCCCTTCATCATATGCCTGTATTATTAACAACAGAAATGGACAATAATGTCTTTACAACAAAGCACAAACCGACATAACAAAACGACACCGTATATGCATCCCAACACGCCCCCCTCAAGTTGAACGAGGGATGAGGTTCAACTTGTGCACTAAAGAAGAAAATAAGGGGCCAAATACCGATTTAGTGAGTAAATCCGCAAGTTGCAACTGAGAGGAGCAATGTTGAGGCAAGATGAAGCCAGAACAGTAGTGGTGTCGCACAAAGTGACAGTCAAGCTCAATGTGCTTAGTCCTTTCATGAAAAACTGGGTTAGCTACGATGTGTAAGGCGGCCTGATTATCACACCAGATGGGAACAGGCAAGTGAGTGGTGATGCAGAGACTCTGCAAGATGTAGGACAACCAAAGAGCCTCACACACAGCAGTGGACAGGCTACGATACTCTGCCTCGGTTGAAGAACGAGAAACAGTAGCTTGTTTCTTGCTGCGCCAGCAAATAAGATTCTTGCCCAAGAACACACAATAGCCCGATACAGACTTCCAAGTCTCAAGACATTTAGCCCAATCAGCGTCACAGAAAACACTAAGGTCAGAACTAGAATCAGCAGCATAGAAAAAACCTTGGTGAATGGTACCCTTGATGTACCGCAGAACATGAAGAGCATGTTCCCAGTGAACAGTGTTAGGAGAATGAACAAACTGGCTCAAGTGGTTGACAGAGTAAGTGATGTCTGGTCTAGTGAAGTTGAGGTACAACAATTTGCCAATGAGGTGCCGATAAGGTTCCGAATCAGACAAAGGTGTACCTGCAACAAGAGGAAGATTAGTACCCGGAGGGAGGGGCAAGTCATCAGATTTGCAACCAGTGAGCCCTGCCTCTAAAAGCAAATCGAGGATGTATTTGTGCTGGGACAGGGCAGTCCCCGCAACAGTCCTGGAAATTTCCACCCCCAAGAAGTAAGTAACAGAGCCAAAGATCCTTGATGGTGAAAACCTCATCAAGGTGTCGTTTCAAAACTGCAATATCAGTCGGATGAGAGCCGGTAAGCAGTATATCATCAACGTAGACAACAAGAGCCAAAAACCTGCCATCAGAGGATTTAGTGAACAAATAATAGTCATGAACAGATTGTGTGATGAAGCCATAAGCTAGTAAGGTTTTGGTGAACTCCGCATTCCACTCCCGAGATGCCTGTTTAAGGCCATAAAGGGAGCGATTGAGCTTACAGACTTGACCAGGTTTGGCCTTGGAATAGCCTTGTGGAGGTTTCATGTATATGGTCTCAGTCAAATAACCATGGAGAAAGGCATTATTGATATCAATCTGCTCCATAGGCCAGCTGTGAACAATAGCCAAATGGATCAGAACTCAGATTGTTTGCCACTTAGCAACAGGAGAAAACCTCTCCTTGTAATCCACCCCTTCCACCTGAGTGAAACCTTGAGCAACAAGGCGGGATTTTGCCTTATTAACAGAACCATCAGAATTGTATTTCACCTTGTATTTCCATGCGGAACCCACAACATTGACATTAGTGGGTCTATCCACAAGAGTCCTGGTATCATTCTTCTCTAGGGCAGTAAGTTCTGCCTGCATGGATTCAACCCAAATAGGTTCCCGACTTGCTTGCCCGTAATTAGAAGGTGCCTGCAACTCAGTCACAGTGTTTAAAAGTTGCATATGAGCTAGGGTAGGAGGGGAAGATGAGTGTAGTGGAAGAGAAGGAAGGCTATACGGACCAGAGGGAGTATGGGAAGCTGGGGTAAGGGAAGGTTGGGTGACACAAGTGACATAATCACGTAGCCACCCTGGCAGTTGGGTAGAGCGTGTACTACGGCGAAGAGGAGGACATGGTTGGGCTGCCAGAGAGGAAGGCGAGGTAGTGTCGTGGAGGGAAAGAGCAGAGGTCACAGCATCAGAATGAGGTGTAGTATCATGGTTAAACAAAAGAGGTTCATCATGTGCTGCGACAACAGTGCTTGAATTATCCAGGAACAAACGTGACCCAGAAGGGGCAGGAGAGTCAGCAACTGAGTCAAAAGGAAAATGCATTTCATGAAATTTGACATCCCTGGAGCTAAAAATGGAGTGGGTGTGAAGGTCATAAAGTCAGGAAGACTTTTCACCAAAGACATAGCCAAGGAAAACGCAATTGCGTGCACGGGGGCTGAACTTATCAAGATGTGGTGCGGTGACAGTGGCATACGCTAAACAACCAAAGGTTTTTAGGCGAGAATAGTCAGGTGGGGATTGATGGAAGAGTTCATAAGGTGTTTTCCACCCTAGAACTCGGCTGGGCAACATGTTAATGATGAAAGTGGCCATGGTAATGCTACAACCCCAAAATTTCTTAGGTAGTTTAGATTGAAACATCAAAGCTCGTGCAATACTAAGAAGATGTCTGTGTTTACGCTCTAATGTACCATTTTATTGTGGGGTGCAGACACATGAGGTTTGGTGTAGTATATCTAACTTGGAATAAGGCATGACAATTAGAGTTTAGAAATTCAGTCTCATTGTCACTGCGAATGGCCTTGACAGTATAGGAATATTGGTTGTGCAGGAAAGTAATGAATGTAGAGAGGGTGGTATAGACACTATATTTGTCCTTAAGTAAGAAGGTCCATAAGGTTTTACTATAGTCATCAACGACAGTCAATATAAATCTAGCACCGGAAATAGTTGGTATTCTATATGGACCCCAAAGATCCATGTAGAACAATTCTAATGGGGCATGGGACATGGAAGTGCTGTCAGGAAAAGGTAACCTAGTTCGTTTAGCATATGCACACACATCACAAGGGGCAATAGGGATAGACTTAGTGTTAAAATGCAAACGCTTCAACACGTCATCAACTGGATGTCCCAGTCGATTGTGCCAAACACGTGCAGAGGTGTGTCCAAAAGAATGGTCAGAAACAACAGGGCCAGGGTCAAAAGTAGCATCAACAGAAATCTGTTTACTTTCAGAAACATGTTCATCATTAAGAATGTCATGTGTACAATCAACAGAATTGAGTAAAAGGTTGGACTTATAGCGGATTTTATTAACAACAGAGAAGTCAAAACTAGAAAACACATACAAATTCCCACATGCTTTGCCAACTCCCACCACCTTAGAAGTCTGTAGGTCCTGGAAATAACAAACATTAGGCAAGAACAAAATTTTAAGGTTATTGTGTGTGGTGAGTTGTTGCACAGAAATGAGGTTCCGGGTAAAATCTGGAGTATAGAGGACATTATGCAATGTGATGGAATCTGTGAGAATGACACTACCATAGTAAGTTATCTTGTAAGTGGTTTCATCCGGCAGGGTTAGATAAATGGGTTGAGGTAAGGGTTTTATAGAGTTAAACATGGATTTTTGGCAACACATGTGACTAGACGCTCCAGTATCAACAATCCAATTATGGGCAAGCATATGCTCTATAAAACCCAATATGGGAGAAGAAACCATACCTGCAAATTCTGTATCAGAGAGTGACTTGAGAGGGCCCTGAACAAAGTTTACCTGTGCTTGGCCGAAGAAGCAGCAGAGGGAGTATCTGTCCTGTCCCTCGAGAATGATTTTTCCATCTCAAGTAACTTCATCATGTTCTCAATATCCTGCCCATTCTAACTCCGATTTTCTTTATCCATATCCAACACGTCCAAAGGACTATCAGCCAAGCCGCTGTTTTGAACATTATGTGCCACTACCGGAGGATTGCCTTTACGTTTATCGATATCCTTCTTCCTCTTCAACTGTTTGAACCATTTCGGCTCACCATGGAGCTTGAAGTATGTATCACGATTGTGATTGGTTTTTCGACAAAAATCGCAGAAGCGATCAGCTGTTCTGGTTGCAGAGGAATCCCGTCCTTGCCCTCTAGAACTCATACCATCATATGACCCAGTCCCATAGCGAACCATGTGAGCCGACTGTTCAATCACTTCCTGTAAAGGACCATCCTTCTGTTTCTCTACAAACAAAACCATGGCATAAGCCTTAGACACCGATAACATAGGTTCAGACAATAGTATCTGATCTCGGATAGGTTCATAAACTTCATTTAGTCCCATGAGGAACTTGATCATTTTGTCCTTATTTTCTGCATCTTTCACTTGTTGTGTAACTCGGCAGGTGCAACCCCGACATGTACAACAAGGTAAAGGAACCAAACAGTTCATTTCATCCCACTTTTCCTTCAAATCAGAGAAGTACTTAGTTACCGACGAACTTCCTTGCTTCAAGTAGTAAATGTCATCCTGTAACTTGTAAATCATAGGGTCATTACAACAACCAAACCTTTCCTTGAGATCTTCCCACAAAACAAAAGCAGATTTAGAATGTAAAGTGGATCTAGAAAGTTCTTTAGATATCGTGTTTAATATCCACGACCTAACCATTCTATCTGCTCTGAGCCATTGGGAAAATGACTCATCGGACTCATCCGGAGGTGAAATCATCCCGTTAACAAACCCTAGCTTCAATTTCGCACCTAGGGCTAGTTCTAAAGCAGTCGACCACTGAAGATAATTATGTTCTGTCAGTTGTTCAGTGACAAGGATCATACCTGGATGATCGGATGTGTGCAAGAAGAAAGGATCATCATCCACGCGATTAGGTCTGTTAGGTCGCGCGGCATGACTTCCATCCCCTGCGTCTTCTTTGACACGATTCGATCGATTCTGTCGCATTCCATGACTTCCTTCCACGACATCACGATAAGAGGACATATTGTAGTGTAGTTAAGGTAAGGTATTGATAGATCAGTGATGTAGGTAGGGAGTTCGGTAGAGCAGCGTGGGTGGATCAAATCCGCTCTGATACCATGTAGAAACTATCAAATTAGGGTTAGGTATCGAGAGAGAAAAGGGAAAACTCAGGAAACAAATGTGGCATCAGATGGCTTAATGTCATCAGTCACACCTTCACTATATGTATATATATAGTGTAACGCCCTCCATTTTATGTAAATTTTTAGAATTTAATGAAATATTTTATAAAAGTATGAAGAAATTTTTCGCAAAAATATTTATTTAATAATTAGTGTGAAGTGTAGGACGGGGTGTGAGTTGAAAATCGAGTATTTTTTAGTTAATCGGGAGAGGGAAAAATCGAAAGGAAGGTCACGGTAGAGCCGATGGTAAAACCGTCCTTTTTCGAAACTTATATATATGTGTATCATCCTATCTCTCTCTACACTCCACCAAACAAACCCGTTTTGCTTCCTAAAATCCGATTCGAGTTCCAAAAACCCTAACCGAACCTGAACCTTGTTGAATCACAGTGATCAGGAGCTGTAGGATCGAATTGAAAGCTTGATTTGGTGAGTTTTCTTCGACTTGATTATGCAAATCACGTTTTTGTTATGGTTCCGTCTTTCCGATGTGATTTTTTATTCAATTTAGCTCTGTTTGGAGTAAAATAGGGCTTGTTGGAAAGGTATGGATGTGTAGTAACCATTGG
>CANYCX015687605.1:0-13934 GCA_948193385.1 Breynia disticha f. nivosa
CTACCTCATGTATTACCCAATCTAATTGATCATGTATTTAACCTTATTAATGTCCACAGATACTAACCTTAACAACAAAAAGTAAAACCGAACTTAGGTTATCATTTTCTCAAACTCGTCACTTTGTACCTCCTTCCATTAAACACCATTTTCAAAGCCCTAAACCATGTATTAACCTCAAAATCATGCACTACTAGTTACTACACATCCATATCTATCAATCAAACCGAAAATCACTCAATTCTGACCCTAAATGAATGAGAAATCCTCTTTTAAAAACTTAACATGTGCAAAAACGGGATTAATGAAATCCTAAGTCGTAAAACTTACCAATTCAAGCTTCCAATCGGATCCTACGATCTCCAAACACCACAACTCGATGAGACTCGGCTTAGTTAGGGTTTTTGGAAGTTGGTAGCTCTTTTAAGAAGGAAAAATATGGATGGAAGATGAGGTAGACAGATAGGAAGAGATATATATATATATATATATATATATATAACTTTCGGTAAATGACGACTTTGTCCCTCGGCTCTCCACTTAGTCTTCCACTAATTTTCTCTCTCCCGGTTTTTCCTAACTTCATCCGATTTTAATCTTTAACATTTTCTACACTCTTCCAACATTTTATAATTAAAATATTTTTACGAAAAATCCAAATCTATGAATTATTTATTTAAAACCTTAAAATTCCAAGAAATTGAGAGCGTTACATAGCTTCTTATAATTCTTTCATTAAGAAACATAAATTCAACCATTGTTTAACTTGTTGCAATGCTGAAATGTCATTTCTAATGAGTAGGATGTCTTCGACATATAACACAAGGAACACTACTACACTCCCACTAAAATTTTAATATACATAAGGCTCATCATCATTCTTAGTTAATCCAAACTCCTTAACAAATTCATAAAAACAAAGATTCCAACTCACGGATGCCTGTTGAAGTCCATATATGGACCTCCTAAGCTTGCATACCTTATTAGGATTCTTAGGACTGACAAATCCCTCAGGTTATTTTATGTACACATCCTCGAGGATGTTTCCCTTAAGGAAAGCCACTTTGACATAAATTTACCATATCTCACATCCATATTTGCAACTATGAAAAATAAAAACCTAATGGATTTAAGCATAACTACTGGTGAAAATTTTTCATCATAATCAATACCATGAACTTGTTTGAAATCTTTTGCCACTATTCTACCTTCCAAGATATGTCCTGCCTTCTCTATGAAGATTAATTTGTATTCAATTACCTTAGCACCTTTTGGTGGATCAATTAAGTGCCAAATTTGATTAATGTACATTGATTGCATTTTGGATTTCATGGTCTCTTGCCATTTTTCTGAATTCGGGCTCTCTATGGCCTCTTATAAGAAGCACATTCATCATGATCAACGATCGTGATTTCCTGTTCGTCGGTTATACTGAAGCCACACCTTTTGGGCTCCTTACGTATCCTACTAAATCTTATAGGTACTTGTGTAATGGGCTCTTTTCCACAACTTCTTATGGAGTTGAGTCTATATAGAAATCTATAATTCTACATCTTCTTGCAAAACATCGAGTTGTACACTGCTCCTACTATTCTTTTAAGAATGAATTATTTCTCTAAAACACAATAGTTTGAGCAACAAAAACTTTGTTCTCACTAGGATTGTAGAAATAGTATCCCTTAGTCTCTTTAGGATACCCCACAAATAGGCATTTTTTTATTTTGGATAAAAGCTTATATGATGTTAACCTCTTAACATGCGCTTCACATCCCCAAATTCTAAGAAAAAACAGAAAAGCTTCAGTCTCTAGGGCATAACCCCAAAATAATATTGTGAGACCAGTTTGACTCATCATTAACCTAACCATGTCTAACAATGTTTGGTTCCTCCTTTTGAACACACCATTCCAATGAGGTGTTCCCAGAGGTGTGAATTGTGGTACTATACCACAGTCTCGCAAATATTGGTCAAATGGTAGGCTCTTATATTTGCCAACCCAATCCGATCGAATGGCCTTAATATGTGTACCTAACTAGGTTTTTACTTCATTCTTAAAATCCTTAAACCTCTCAAAGGTTTATGATTATGTCTCGTTAGATAGATATATCCATACAAGCTGTAATAATCAATGAATGTGATGAAGTTGCTATAACTACCTCTAGCTTGTGTACTTAATCGTCCACACATGTCTGAGTGTATTAGATCCAATAATCTACTAGTTCTCTCTCCTGTCTTGTTGAAATGATTCTTAATCATTTTCCTATGAATACACAATTTGAACTTGTCTATTGATTTCTAATCAAAAGACCTAAGAAGTCCATCTTCATGAAGTTTTTACAAGCATTTATCACTTGCATATCCCAAATGACAATGCCAAAAGTAAGAAGGATTTACTTCATTTAACTTAACCTTTTTAGTTTCTATGTTGTAAATAGGCTCACAACATGACAAGTATAGGATATATAAACTGTTAATTAAGGATGCACATCCATAGAAAATATCTCCATGATTTATATTCATAACATTATTTCCAGTAATGAAGAAAATCCATGAATATCTGAGGCTAAAATTGAAATAATATTCCTGCTCATTTTAGGCATATAAAAACAATTCAAAAGTTTTATTTCTTAGCCCGTAAGCAAACATAAAATAAAGTCTCCTATCTTTATGGCAGCAACTGTAACTTCATTTCTAGCTCAAAGATTAACCTCGCCTTTAGAAAGCACCCTCATATTTCTTAGTTCCTACACATTGCAACAAATGTGAGAACCACATCCAGTATCTAATACCTAAGATGAAAAAATAGAGAGATTTATTTATATAACGTAGATACTTGAAGTGGATCCTCCAAGAGCACCCTTCTTCTTCTCTCTTAATGACTTTCGATAATGTCTCTTCTAATGGCCCTTCTTAAAGCAGTGATGACATAAGTCTAAGGGATGAGACTTAGCAACTCCATTGGGCTTAAACCCAACCATCTTTGGCTTTAGTGGCATTTTTTCCTTGCCCTTGCTCGTCTTAGTGTCCTTCTTGATATCTTTCTAAAATAGTAATGTAGGCAGTGGCTTCTTAAAACTCTTTTCAGCACACCAGCTCTTCAAAAGAAGTTCTTCTTTCCTTATAGTTCTCGGGGGGTAAAGGATTTCCTCATGTTTTTCAGGACAGAACTACTAGCAATTCTATTTAAATGTAGCTTTCCCGAGAAGATAATCCGCTATCCTCGCTTTCAATAGTCCTTCTTTGAAACTTGTCACAAGATGGGATTCATTAACATAGTGAATAATGCTTTCAAAGTGGCTTCCTTACTTACTGGTACTGGATTAAGTCATCTAACTGAATAGATTGCTCCCCCATTCCATGAAAGAAATATTGGAAGTTCAAGAGACTTTGTTACTGACCCAAAAGATCAGGTCACCAACTTCCTTAACCTTCTCGCACTAGGCAGGCGTCAATGCCCAAACATAGTCTTACGACTTTGCTGAGACGTGTGTTTTTGGTACACAATCACACGGGCATGTGTTAGTGTAAGTCCTAGGCCAATGCATTGTTTGTAACTTTTATTATTAAGTAATAAAATTATGAGGCATTATTTATCACTTCATGTATTGACCTGTGGCATATGTTTGATATAAAATATCCAAGAATATTAATTAAGCGCTTGAGGTATCAAGGTTGAGGACCTTGATAGTAGAACCTGGAAGTTATGATATTAAGATTCTAAATATCCCTAATTGCTAATTTCTATGGAAATAGAAATAAATTAAGACTAGTATGTTCTTTTTAGGTGATCATGTTCTACGAGTCATAGATATTTGGGATATCTAGGAAAGTGCATAGGTACAATGAAGAGCATTGTATTTAGAGAGCGATCACTATTTGCAATGTCAAATATTATCCTTAGACTGAAAATCACTATGTCTCTTGTGATTTTTAGTGTACTTTGACATACGCTTAACGTTGTCGTAAAAGGTTGGCAAGTATGGGTATGATTGGGTATGCTAAGAATCATAAGTAAGAGCATGAGTGAAGTGAAAGGATTGACCCTCTCATGAAAATGAGAGCAGATATCAGTGGCCACTTGATAGACATTATTGGGAAGAGGGTGGCCGCACCCAAATGAAATGATTAGGTCATTTATTCAAACTTATCAATTTTATCATAGAGATCAAAAAAAGTGATTTAGCACTAAATAAGGGTGTTAGCAACATGCCATATGCTAATCAAGATATCGGAGGTCAAGGGATGTATTTGAAATGTAGTAGGACTGTTGACACCGCTCGTCAGCTATTTAATTCAGGGTAATCATTGTGTCTTACTAGAGACCGCCTATGATTTATGAGCTATCAAACGGTATTTTTGGTTTTTCACATTAGGTCAAAATTCAGCTATTGGGCCGGATCGGGCATTTGGGCTCATTTTGGTAATTGGGCCCAACATGAATGAGAAATAATTTTGATAGAAAATTCTGCGAACGAAAATCGACCCAAAACTTTGCATCAAAATTCGTCTCAATGCTCTGACCAACTATAAGACAAATTGTCCGACTAATTTTGGCACAAACATTTTTCAACGAAATCATCAAAAATTTCCGATGAATTTCGTGTTATGAGTCATTGATTTTGGAAAGACAAAATCTAAAAAATAAGATTTTAAGTGAATGCAAGTTTTAATAAAAATAAATAAACAAAAATATTGTAATTGTATTACATTAGCAAGTAACATGTTAGCATATTTACTGTTAAATGCTTTGTGTTAGTGACATGTGACAAGACATTGAATAAGAATTAACACATTTAGTAGACACATGTCCAACAAGTTTAAGTGATAATAATAATAATTTAATTTTTATCTCATATTACTAAAAATATTTTTATAAGATCAATTAAGTCAAAATAAGAATAAAATTAAAATATTTTTTATTGTACAAAAAAATTATATCAAAATAAAAATAATATTATATTTATATTTTAATTATTATATATATTTTTATTTAATTTTATTAATAAATAAAATAATTCCATAAATTTATAAAATTAATATTATTATAATACACAAATGTTCCATCGCATTAATTTGGGTAAAATGTTACTCCCTCCGTTTCAAAATAAGTGTTGTTTTAGGAATGTTCACACAGATTAAGGAATGTCTTTAATAAGCTAAAAATGACAATATTATCCATATTTGATTTTGAGAGAAATGAGAATAAAATTAATGAATAACTATAATTGAAATTGTATGTAAGGATGAAAGGATAATTATTCCGCTCATGATGTTTGGGTTGTCAAATAAATATAATTAAGTTAAAGGACTTAATTATGATTTATTTGGTTGAAGGATTAAATTAGAAACACTTTTAGTTTATGGACTAAAGTGTAAATGTGTATAAAAAGGTACCTATTCACAAATAGGTACCTCCACTTCTATAAATATTCATTCTCACCACACATTTCTCTCACTCTTCCACATTTCACCAACAAAATCAGATTTGTTTGTGGAGGTTTTAGAATGAGAATTCTAAAACCTCTCTCTAGGGTGATTAGATTTTAATGTGGGATCGGGTGCAAAACGTTGCATGTATCCCGACGCGTTTGCGCTTGTGGATATGAGCGTACGAGGTATCATTTTTTTCCGCTGCATTGAACGGATTTCCAGGTTTGCATTTCCGTTCATTTTATTTACGCTTAATTAATTATGTGTTAATTAATTCGTATTATATATATATATATATATATATTCCTTTCATTGATATCAGAGCCAAAAGGGTTTAGGGTTTAGAATTAAATTTCTAGGATGTTGTGGGTACTGATGATGTTGGTTCAGTGAATTTATTATGCATAAAAGTCGTCAGATTTAGACCAAAAACTTTAGGTCAGTACAATTCCGAGAATAAAAGTTTGGAATTTGAAAAATTTGACCACACTATTGAACTCGAAAGGCCAAAAACAGTCAAGAAAATTGTTTCGGATTGTTGGAAAAATGCCCGAAGGCCTCCACGCGCCACCCATCCGGTGGCTATACGTGGACGACGCGCAACCTGTCTGGCTGAGGCCAAACGACACGATGCATGTTCTTTGGCCAAACGGCTTGTCAACCGTTCACCTGAACGACAAGTCGTTTGGCTTAGAGCCAAACGACATGTCGTTCTAAAGTGGAATGGTCAGTCGTCTGACCCGAACCCAACCCGATGACCCGAAGACCCTACCCGCGATCCGACCCGACTCGCGGTATGACCTGGGTTGACCAAACTTGACTCACACCCTCACCCAATCCACCCGAACTGCGATCCAACCGATCATCGCACCCACGTGTCAGAGTGTGATGTCCCGCTATTGTGCCACGCATACGCGCTTGGCCAGAACAGTCCTCCACAAGCGGTGGCGTGTGGAGGCGCTTACGGATGTTTCCAGCGACCAAATTTTGCCAAATTTTTGATAAACAAAATATTTCCAGTGCTTGCAAATCATTAAATGCCCGCAAAAGAGATCCCCGAGCCTAAAAGATCGAATTTTGAATTCTCTCGATAAATCCTAAAATAAGAAATTTTTTCTTTTGGATTAATTATTAAATCGTTAAAGTTAAAATGTGTTTTAACAAAATCAACGATGAAATCTGGGAAATTAATCTTGGAAAGAAGTTTTATTTCTTAATTAAAGGTATGATTTGGCGAAATTGTTGGAAGCGGTAAAATATTTTTATACGTGAAAATATTTACGAAACTTGGTTTAGGAGATTGTCAGAAATGAGCAAAAATAAAATCTAATATTGTGAAATTGGATGTAATCAAACAAATTACATTTTACGAACCATCATATGATCATAGTGACCAACATGGCAATAATCGAGACGCGATATAACTGCAATACTAAGTTTGTTAAGCTTAGACGTAATCACACAGTTAGATAATCGGGATTGTGATTTGTCGAAAATCAATAAATTTGTTTTAATGGTTTGACAAGATTTTAAGTAATAAAAATTACTTATGCTAATTAAGTTAGTCTTAATTAGAATTTTAATGCATATGATGATTGGAGTTAATCTAAATTTTTGTGGACGCTTGAATATTTAATATATTCATCGAGGTAAAATTTTAGTAAATCGAGAAAGGTTTAAGTAACGAGAATTGCTTATAATAATTAATGTGGTATTAATTATAGTCTCGATTTAAGTGTTTTGGGTAATAAAGAATTTCCTGCGAAAGAAAAAAGTTATATGTTAATTTTTTAAATTCTATTGCGAAGTTCATTGTGTGTGTATACGTGCTTTGTGGACGTAATAAATTATTGTGTAATAAGTTGACAATATCATTCGTTGGGCAAGACTTAATAAGAATTAAGCCGTAAAATATCATTTGTTGGGTTATTCAATGTTCATTATTAATGTTTAATAAATTTAAATATTATTTGGACGTGTAAATTGTTTAGTACAATTTATTAGAAATGTCATATTTCTAGATAAATAAAATTTTCGTAATTTTAGTTTATCATGTAATGAACATGAGTTGACTAAGTTATAGTAACATAGAAAATAGAACTAAAATAGAATTTACTATTAATAGTTAAATTTTTGGTCTAGTGAATGTAGTAGCCCAAATAATTCTGTGGTTCTCTATGAAGAGCTCGTTTTATGTGAATCAAATATTAGATTAAAATTTAATGTATCAATAGTAAATTCAGTATAAAGCTAAAATTCTTTATTTTGAAAGCAATAAATTATATAGTATTGTTTATTTATTTGTGTAATAATTATTTACTATTTAGTACTCCTAAAGTTGATTAATATTAAGATAAATGTAATCACGATCGAGTTAGGCTTAGGTAGTATTAATCGCATAGGTTGGAAATTAGTTTTCGAAATGCACAATTAGAAACTACGTGTTTTTAATACCTTGATTTTGAGAATAAAAATTCAAGGAATGTACTACATACTCAACATAATTTTGGGTTTATACGAAGTGGAATAAGAGGATTCCATTGTGTACATCATTATACTGTGTAATAAATGATGGATGAGATTACTAAGAATCATATTAGTATCAAATTTAATAGATCGGTGGATTGAGGTCTTTTGACTTCTACATTTGATAATTAAAAACAAAGGTTGTTTATAAAAGCTTAAGAGCTTATATGATTCATGAATTAGTAATATTAGTTAATCGGTAACTATTGTGCATAAATACACCAAAGGATATTATTTATTCCTTAAGGGGGTTTATCCAAGTGGCAGACACATGGAATAACAACCTAAACTAGATAAATATACAGGATTAGTTATCGAGAAATTTCTTAGAAAGAAAGTTGAGAAATTTCTTAAACTAATGACAAGTGGTAAGGAATAAGCTTAAGAATTGGAATTCTTAAGAATTTATAGATTTGTTAAACTAAAGTGTAGTTTTAAACATGGACTCAAGATGTTTTAACAAAATACCTTAATTACTTAAAGTATCGTACTTTGGTGTATACACTTTAATGTGTGAAGTGTATCATGTTTAAATAGATTGTCTTGTGTTTCCTCTTTTGAAGATGATGAACTCAAAACATAATCCTACTTGTTGAAGAATTAAGTAGTCTTCATTAATGTTTGAAGCATCTAAGTGAGAAAAGTCAAATGCGTCAAGAGTGACACAAAAAGTGTGAGTTAAATAGTAATTAACTTATACAAGTGAGTCTTGAAAAGTTAACATCTTCTTTAGCGTTACACTTATATTTAACTTATTAAAAAACGTCTTCAATAGATCTTTCAACGATAACATTTTTTTCTATATTATGTTTGAGTATGGACTATAATTTCTCTAATAAGTTAGAGACAAATTATATCATTTTTGTTCTAGGCATTATCTTAGTGATAATATAATCTCATTGCACGTAATTCTAGCCAAGATTAGCCTAAATTGTTTTGATCAATTAGCTAATAGTTAGAATGTTAGGAAATTCTTCAAGTTGAGTTGCCTAATTGTGTTTGATGTCTATTGCGATGTACTAATAGTATGAATATTTTTAAGCTGATTTCTTATTGTAATCCAATTTTTATTGTCATTAGTTGATGATGAGTTTGAGGGATAGGCATAGGCCTAATGTATTCATCATTTTGTGATATGACTATTATTGTAATAATTATAGTTGCTTAAGACATATCACGTGAATGAAAGCATATAGTTTCTTCTTGGATCTTGTTTGTCAAGATGTGATTCAATCAAAGATGCAAAGACCGACTAATGTCTTGAGTGAATTTGATTGAAGTCTAAGCTCAAGTGATGATATAGATTTGAACATGAGATGTTTATTTCTAATTGCATAAATTATGCGAACATAAAGAAGAATCATTCTGCTTAATCATGTTAATATATATGTTGGCTCACGCCACATGATCTTTAACATACCCTCAAAGTTTGTTGCTTACGATTCTTGTGAATTTTTTGGTTTATTCATGAGAATGACATAACTACGTTTGTTCATGAGAAGTAATTTCCAATGAACACGTGAATTTTAGTCATATAAGACTGAAATTATACGTAGAGTGCTTTAATAAGTTACTGAATTGTGTCATGAGGACATATATTCTCATTAGATGATATGAGTAGACTTATATTGGCGAGTTTAAGTAACGAGCATAGATAATCAATTCTTCGTGAATAAATTTCTAAATTAGGATAAAATGGATGTGTCCATGTTTATATGAGATTTTAAGGCTATTTTTCCTTCATGATCAGTCCATTCGAGTGGGAGAATTTTGAAGGAAGAAAAGGAATTTATCTGTAAAGTATTTAGCAATATTTTATGATTATAATCAGGCATTGTATGAGTGCGAATGGTCCTGATCTTGACTTGGATGGATGTTAGTTTCAGTCGGAGCTAGGTGTTCTTTACTCGTGCGAAAATTTTTGAATTTTAAATTCAAAAATTTGAGAGTTTTGAAATTAACCCTAGTAGTTCTTAACTTCAGTGAGAGTTTTGGAGCTTAATCCCAGTAAGAGTGTTCTAAATGTAAAGAAAATGTTTTGGTAACATGTCTTTAAGTTTTGAAAACAATAAGTTAAAAGATTCTTGAAGCAACAATTAAGTGTTGAATTGTTTTGATTCTTTTAGTAACTCTATTTGTTAAGAATAAGCTGTCGAATTTATCTCATTGAATTTTACTATGTTGTTGGATTTAAGTAATGATATGTGAGTGACATATGTTAGATTAAAATAAAGTTGAGTACTTTTTTATCTAGCCAAAGCAATGAGAACAAAATGATATTATTTTTGAGTAAATTTTAGTTATGTGCTAAAATTATATTTAGGATCATGTTGGATACAAAATTCAATGAGATAAGGTTAAGGAAAGCATTAATAATCACAATTAGATTTGTGCAACATAGTTGAAAAGAAGTTGTGTCACTATTTCACTTGTTGTGAAAGTTACCATGAATGGATTTAGTCAAGAGGACTATTCTAATTTCTAGGCTCATAAATCTCGAAGGGAGATTTAAATTGAGAGAATTTGTCTCGCAATACAAAGTAACAAAACATAAGAGTGTTTAAATTTTGTTAGAAATGGATTGAGGTGAATTTAGCTATTCTTATTTTTGTATTAATACTATATGAGTGGTTAGAATTAAGCAATCTAGCGTGATAAGAATAATTTATGAGTTAACTTTGAAAATGAGATTTCAAGTAACTAGATCAAGATTTAGTTAGTTTTGATAATAAGTTTTGTATCCATATTTGATGACATAGAGAAAACGATTAAGTGTTTTAATTTCGAGCCAAAAATCTATTGGTATAGTCAAAACAAGTAAAATTCGAAGTTTATCGTAAATTTTTACGAGTGTTATTATTGAAATAATTATAGAATTGAATTAAACTTAGTAATTGATAATCCGAGAAAAGATAGGAAATTGTTAGGGCTAAGCTTAGGGTTTGGAAAATTGAGAAATAAACGTAACGAATTAATTAGGGCAAGCATTATAATTATCATTATATTGGATCGTATATAAAGATTCATATGTGTTTATTGGGAAAATAGACTAGATGATCAGGGCAGGACCAGAGCAAACAAAGGTCCAAGTATTTCAGTTGACAGGTGAGTAGCCTAACTCACTTAAAATATGATTTAATATGCGAATTGAATTACTTGATTGAATGCTCATACTTGATAGTAAATATGAATTGTAAGAAATGGTAATATATGAATATGGCATTGATGGGAAATGATTATAATTATATGATTGAAATAAGAACAAGTACATACGAAACAAAAATGCAAACAGGTACGTTACGCCTCATATTATGCAATTGTATGTTGCGATTTACGATATACGTGTTATGGTGATGATATGATGTTGATATGATGAAGTGTGGATTGGTGATATATGATCGATCATACATAGAGGGGTCTATATTGTAGAGGGCGGATCTTTTTATAGGATCATTTCTGTAGAGCGAGATTATACAGTATACGATTACATTGTTGTACACAATTACGTTGCATGACCAATTCATAAATAATTCATCGAATGAATGACAGTTGCAACGAAAAATATAGTTTTTAATATATACGATTCACAGAATGGATGATAGATAATGTTTATTTATTATAAATGGTTATTATGTTGTATTTTCTTAAAAATATTGAAAATGGATATAATTGATAAAATGATAAATTGGTTAAATAAAGACTATTTACTGAGCCCGCAACTCACGTAACTGCAATTTTTGGTTTCAGGAACTAGTAATAAAACATCCTAATCTAATTACCATATTAAACATGTATCCTTAAAAACTTTTGTCATAATTCGCATGCATATCATTTTCGTTACTCCTTATTCAACTTTCCTTTATGTTGAGTAACTTCATACCAATATTTAGGATATACCATCTACTGTTATTCCGTCATATTCCCAGAATATCGATCGTATTAGTTAACATATCCATGGATTCAGCTTTGTGTTACGCTAATATGCCCTTTATTCTTTATTAAGCAAGTTCATACTTTACGTAGAACTGTTATATAATAGCTATAATCTAGATATCCCATATATATACCTATTGCATTCCTCTTGCAAATCAAGTTCAACAATATACAGAATGCTCACACACATTCTCATATTAATCAACATGCAACTCAATCGTCAGATCTATCTCAACAACTCAACCTCAGATATAAACATATCACTATATCAACAAATTGTAAGTAGCATCATACTCATCCTCTGTCAATCTCAACACGTAATATACAAACCATATAACAACATCATATCAACATCTCATCATATGAAACATGTATGCAAGAGATCCTAATGGCATCAGCAGAAGAGAGAGAAGTAGATCGGGTAGCAGCTGTCCAACCTGTAGAAAAGAAAAACTCTAACACTTATAGTAAAAATGTCTACCACTGCTAATACCTGTACCTGAAACAAACATCGCAGCTGCGTGAGTTGTGGGCTTAGTGAGTAATCTTTAATTCATTTTATTATATCACGTAAATAGTCACATATACAAACTATTCTTTCAAATCAGTTTCATTTCATAGAATACAATATAGCATATCAACAGATCACATTTCATATGTACTTATTCTTCATCCTTTTCATTTTTCCTTTGCATTTTCTTTTTCATTCATTTTATTTTTCATTGAACTATTATTTCTACCTCATTTTGAATTCGGTTTGAATACGTTTGAATTGAACATTCTCTTTCATAATAAACCCTAATTTCCGTCTCCCTATTAGTTTTGAAAATATTTTCTACTCCGGTTTTCGAATGATCGATCATTTATCACCTTTCCATCACTTTTCCATATCACATATCATATCACATTTCATATCATATAAAAAATCATAAACACGTTCACGTACCTTTTTCGTATGCCTTTTTCATTTTGCGAACTTGTTTCATTTGAATAGTATACAATTCCCTTTCATTTCATATATCTCATACAAGAAATCATATCAGTACGCACATATGTTATCATTTCGTTTTCCTTTTTCATTTACATTTCATTTTCATATTCGATTAGGTACGTGGAAATCATATACGCTTTTCATTCGTAACTAGACATATGTACTTAATCCACATACGCAACATCATTCACAATTCGATCGCAAATAAATATATAACCATTCATTTTAATATAGCTAACCAAATAGTAAGATATACTCACCTCTAAATCAGGTACTCCAAATGTGAGCCCGAACTCTGTCTGCGCCTAAGCTGTCGTCCTAAAGAACAATTCACATTTATCTAGTCACAATCAACTCAATAACTCGGCTATATGCATGTTCTATCAAATTCGTTTCATTTACCTCTCAGTTTTACAAACCCTAGTCGAAACCCTAACGATTTTTCCTATTATTATTCATATCATTAATAACTAAATATAACGTATTTCTAACTAAATTTCAAACTCAATTCTCTAATTATTAACTAATTCTATCAATAATAAACTCGAAACAATTATGGCAAAACTCGTAAAAACTTACGAAACTTTCAAGGTTTACTTATTTTGCTTATACCATTAGGTTCCCAGCTCAAAACTACGATTGATTCGATATCTCGAATCACTTTCTTTACTTATTTCCAACTCTCCCTCACTCAATCTCTCTCTTGCTCTATGACGCCCAAATTCGAATACCATTTCATAATTTATTTATTAATTTCTCCAAGAAATAATATCCAAACTCAAACGTCATTTGTATTAAAAAAAATATAATTTAAAATAAAACCAAAGTAAATAATATTAGAGGAATAAAATTTAATTCATTTAAATTTAAAACTCACCAATTCATTTCTTCAAACCGGTTTACAGAGTTTAAGCAAACCCAAATACATCAAAGATTTATACAATACATTAAAGGTTATGAAATAAATAAACACCGAAAAATTTTACATAAATCATAACCTTTCGAAATACAATGCACTATGTATACTTATCATGTACAAGGAAAATTTGATACA
>CANYCX015688605.1:0-17594 GCA_948193385.1 Breynia disticha f. nivosa
AATAATTTTTTAAAATATACATATGTCTCTATTGAATGAAAATGTAACTAACTTGAAATATACACTTTTCAAACGGATAAAATGACCATTTAATTGATACAATATTTTAATTTATATTTTCTTATTTAAATTATTAAATAATAATCTATTAATAAATAAATAAATAAAATAATATAATATTTTAATATTTTCTGACAAATTTTTCAGGTAGAGTATGTGTCTCTAAGATAGGGAAAGTAAATATGGGCTAAATATCTTTCCTTATATTGAAACTTGAAGTGTAAATTAATGTTGACAACATCATTCATTGAGATGTGAAATGAATTTAATTTAAAAAGACAATTGATAGCAATATAAAAAAAAATTAGATGAAAACATTTTAACTTTTGTAAAATAATAATTTTTTTAAGAATTAGGAAAAATTAATTATATTTTGAGATCTTTTGTTCATAATTTTATGCCTTAAATGACTTATTAAGTAGAAAGAAATATCCATTTCATATTAAATTGTTGACTTTGTCTTGTTGACCTGTTACAAAAATTAACTCAATTATAAATTTTTTAAACAATTACTATTGGATTTATGACCATATATATTTTTTGACTTTCTTAGGTCTTTTCATTGTCTATATTAGACTTATAAAAAGCGAGTTGGAAATGATCGAATCAGAATCAGACCAGTATCGCTCTGAACAGCAAACCAAAGTTACAAACACTGAGTTAAGTGTCAAATAAACATAACTTGATTGAAATCTCAGAGTCATTGTAGTTGGAAGCTTTTGTGCTTAAATCTATTGAAACTGAAGTACTTCACACTCTAATGGAGTAGGCCATTTATATAGTTTTTTTGTTCAACGTTCTTCCCTATATTTACTTCAGTTTGGAGATTTTTTATTCATATTTGAATGCCTTAATTCTCTCATTAAGTTAAAAGTAATTTGAATGTGTTGTTTAAATCTCTTTTTAAGTTGAAAGTCATTTGAATGTTCTGATGCTTTTTTTTTATCATATTTGACTTGGTTATACTAACAGATAAATCTAACATTTATTAATTTTAACAATACTATCCCATATCGTCGCCTACTTCTCTTCCTCATTATCTCTTTAAACTATTCTACATATATATATTATTTTTGTTTTTCTTTTAAATTCTACTTGTTTCTATATTTTCAATGCCTACATTTAACATCTGCTTGTTTCTTCTAACTTGTGTTTACGAGGGGCGTTTGCAACGGAATATCATATTACAATTAGTTACTATTTTATTCTTCAAATAATTTTGTCTATATACATACTTACATATAAATTTTGCCTCACACTCAATTCTAATCTTTCTCAATCTTTTAAGCGCATTATTTTTCATTCTTATCTCCAAATATTTATTTATTTCTAAGTAAATTGTTAATCAAAATAACCATTTTTTCTAAAATTCCAACACAATTAAACCACAAAATAAACATTACTCTTTCCTAACCAAATAATACGTAATCAATGAATGTTAACTTTTCACAAACATTATTCCAAAATTTTATAATTATTTGAAAAATAAAAAGTATAAAAATGTAAGTTAAAAATAAATAATTATTATTAATTATTTTTAGTTTAATTAAACCCAATAAGAAATGAAATAAACAAAAAAGAAATTGAATAACCATTAAATTTGTTTAATAACAAACAATGATAGCTATAAATTTTAACAATGAATTCATTAGTGATAAAAAAATATTTTTTTTAGTGAATATTTTTATTTATTTTCAAAAATATTCCATTAGTCAAAAAAATTATGTCAATTTTTTATATTTATATTTTTTAATTATTGAAACAAGATATTATTCAATAATTATAGTTAATGTGATAATTTAATATATAGAATTTTATATTTAATATATTAAAAATAATACTATACAAAATGATAAATTAATAATAACTAAAATATTATATATACTAATAATAAAATATTATTTATATATAGAATAATATATTTTAAAAAATATGATATTTAATTAAATATTATCAATAATACTCATTTAATGTAAATAAATATTATATTTGATATACTGATATTGAAATAGATAATTATTTTATAAAAATAATCATATTTTTCAAATTTAAAAATCTTATGACATAACCTAAAATAAATAAATAAATAATAAAATAAATTTAAAATAAAAATTTATTTTTTTATAATTTTAATATTTTTTAAATTATCAGTTATCAGAAAAAATATTATAACTTAAATTTATAGAATTAATATAATTTTAATATCCTGCATCTTGCTACAATGTGCGAATTCTAATGGCTACTTGGTTTCTAAAATACTTTTACTGTTCTAACTCATTCTCATGTACGTATACCCCAAAATTTGAAAACAGAAAAGAAAAACACGAAGAAAAAGAAAACACAAAGGAAAAGAGAGGAAATTGATCTTTTCTTTAATAAAAATATTGATTTATCGATCTTTTATTTTCATTTTTTCTAAGAGGCACTAATGAAATGGCAAACAATAAGGCATTGCAAAACATGAACCTACCAAACTGAACCTAAAAAACATCAAAACTGTTCACAAACTATTAAACAAATGAAAACAAAGTTCTTCTCGAAATTCCACAAATATCAACGCCTCTCTGCATCCGGACATATCCTTCTTCGCCCCAATTTGTACCCCAAGAGTTCTTCAACAACCAATAATCCTCTTTGTACCCTATGATCGTCACAATATGGTTCCAAAATGTTCTGCAACTCCCTATGAAAATGCAGCTTCTGTAGAACTTGAAGTTGTAGCCTCTTAATCGAATAAGCACAAACACAGGCTGCTTTGTGACCGCTTTTACCAGAGACTTTGTCTGCTGACACGCTTTGGTTGCCGTTGATTTTGCCTGCAAAATTAACTCAATTATAAATTTTTAAACAATTAATATTAGATTTATGACCTTATGTATATTTTTTACTTTCTTAACCATTTTCAGTGTCTATATTAGACTTATAAAAAGCGAGTTGGGAACAAATTAGAATCGGACCGATATCGATCCGAACCGCAAACCAAAGTTATAAACACTGAGATAAGTGTCAAATAAACATAACTTGATTGAAATCTCGAAGCCATTGTGGTTGGAAACATTTGTGCTTAAATCTATTGAAATTGAAGTATTGACACTGTGGGCCATTTATATAGTTTTTTTGTTCAACATTCTTCCTTATATTTACTTCAATTTAGAGATTTTTTATTCATATTTGAATGCCTTAAATCTCTTTTTAAGTTGAAAGTAATTTAAATGTGTTGTTTAAATCTCTCTTTGAGTTGAAAGTAATTTAAATGTGTTATGGTTTTTTTATAATATTTGACTTGGTTATAACAACAAATAATTCTAACATTTATTAATTTTAACAATACCATCCTATACCTACTTCTCTTCCTTATTTTTTCTTTAAACTATTCTATATTATTTTTGTTTTTCTTCTAAATTCTACTTGTTATTTCTTTAAACTATTCTATATTATTTTTGTTTTTCTTCTAAATTATACTTGTTTCTATTGTTTCAATGCCTACGTTTAACATCTGCTTGTTTCTTCTAACTTGTGTTCACGACGAGTATTTGCAGCAGGATATCGTATTACAATTAGTTACTATTTTATTTTTCAAATAATTTCGTCTATATACATACTTACATAAAAATTTTGTTCCACACTCAATTCTAATCTTTCTCAATCTTTTCTGCACATTCTGTTCCATTCTTATTCTCCAAATATTTATTTGTTTCTAAGTGTCGCGACCGGACTCCAGAAGGCGGAGCGCGGGCGTGGCTCTGAAATCGAAGGAAATGGAGCCGCCACCAATCGTTATAAAGATGCAATTGGATGACCTAAAATTTACTAGTCAATTCAGAGTCTAGGTAAGTAAGATGGTTACACGTAGGGAAGGGACATTGTCACACCCTTATGATGCCAGTTTCAAGAACGGTGCTTCTATTTGTGTTTATCCTTTTTAAAATGTCTTGTGTAATTTGTTTGTTTACATTTTCTGATTTTTTATTTACCTTTTAGAGTTAAGAATAGAAAGATTTTTATTTAACAGACAAAAATTATTTTTGAAGAAAATAAGAAATAAGAAAATGATATTAAAATAATATTTTTATTTGATCGATTTATTTTTATTGATGAATATTTATTTTTTTATTTAATGGACTTGAGCCAGGGTTGGAAACCGCAGTACCTACGTACCCGCATGTGAACGCGGGAACAAACCCACGTAGTTCGGTCTGATAATTAAATGTTTTGGAATATGTTATTTAAAAAATTCGAAATGCTAATTATGAGTTTTGACATTTATTTCGATTTCTTTTCTAATTAAATTTATTGACCTGAAATATTCAATCGTGTCTCAAGGAGGACGAGAATGCAATATTATCGAATGTCTTATTAAATTTTATTTCATTTCGGGATTTATTAAAATTTTAATTTATTTTATCTATTAACACGGAGTGGTACACGAATGTGTTAATTGCCGTGTGATGAAAATGGAGTATGTGGTGTAATTATCCTTTTTTTTAATCGACCATTAGAGCATTCCCAAGAGACTACTAAAATTACTTTCTTCTCTACTTTATCAAATTTTTAAAAAATTTACAACTCCAATAGACTCCTAATATTAAGCTCCTTAGCTTAATTTAAGGAGTGAAGCTTAAGAGCTTCTCATATATATAGAGTCTAAAAATGACCCTCACATATTTTTTTTTTACTTTTTTTTGGTTAACCCTATTCTTTTAAAATAAAAATTATGACTAAAGATTTATTTTATATAAATAGTGAAAAATTATTTGTTCATAAAGAACCAAATCATTATATAAATAAAAAATTTAATAAATATTATTTTTAAAAAAATTTATCTTAATATATACTTAAAAAATTATAATCACAAATATTTATAAGAAATATTTTATAAATATAACAAAATAAGTAAATATAAAGTAGTGAAGTACATTATATAGTTAAGTTTAAAAGATTAATAATAGATAATTGTTAAATTTTTTTTATTAATATAAAATTATACAAAGAAATATTTAAGAAATCTGATATAACTTAAATTAATAAGAGACTAAATTTTATTAAAGAGTTAATAAAAAATTGATAAAGCAGGAAGTATGTTATAGCTAAAACCCACAACACATCTTTTTTTTTTATTTCTTTAAACCTAACACAACTACCCTTCCTACTTAACAAACGGCACCCACCTTCTCACTAGCCTTTCTCATTTTTTCTTTTCAGCAGAGACCTTCCACCAAAACCATCCGCTCACCTATCTCATTCTCTTTTTTTTTCCCTATTTCGACCAAGACCCACGTCCCAAGCCAACCTCTCATTTGTTTTTTCGACAACAATACTCTCTTTTATCCTTCTTTACAACTCGAAATCATAACATGCAGGCAAAATCTATATTTGAAAATAAAACCACGAAGAAAAGGTTCTACCTTTTGAATGGAGATCTGGAAATGGAGAGGTATTGGTCCAAGTTTAAATCTGTTCTCCTTGTTAAGATTTTCTTGTTTTTCAGATCGTTGTAATGGAGGTAAAAGGAGGAGAACAGCTCTGCTTTTTATTACTGATATTGAGGTATTGTTGATGTGATTTTATTGTTGGTTTTTTTTGGTCGATTGGTTTCATTTAAACAATACAATCCTATACTACTCTCTTCATTATTATTTCTTTAAACTATTCAATATTATTTTTGTGTTTTCTTCTAAATTCTACTTGTTTCTATTGTTCAATGCCTACGTTTAGCATCTGCTTGTTTCTTCTAACTTGTGTTCAAATATTCTAATAAATAAAAAAATTAAAAATTGAACTAATTTATTTAATTAATTTAATCAAATTATTAAATTAATTTATTAATATGCTCAAATTATGAAATCATCCAGCTTATTATTTAGATAATACTAAACAACAAAATAATAACTTTGGTGTTAGTTTTCGCTACAGAATTTATTTTCTACGGAAATATATTTCTATATTTTCTACATGTTGTTGTTATAATATAAATGATATGAAAAATTATTTTTCTAAAGTAAAAATAAAAATTATTTTTTTTTAAACTGATTTTGGTTAAAAATTATTTGAATATTTCAAATGATAGCTAAATATTTTTAGTAAATGATAAAATTTTGAAAAATTAATATTTACATTAATATAAATAAAATAGTTTAACTGAAGTAAATTTATTATTCAAATTTACTAAAATGTTTGTTGGATACATAAATTTGAAAAAAAAATAATTTACTATATAAACTCATAAAAATACTATTTATGATAGCGACAACAATATAATATTTTAATTTATATTTTATTGAAAAAAATCAAATAAAATGTAAAAAATTAGTACTTAAAAATCTATAATATACAAATTAAGTTTACTCTAAAAATAAAAATATATATTGAAAACTAAGTTCGTTAATATAAGAGTTCAATTTAATAAAAATATTTAAAATATAAAAAAATAAATAAATATTTCAAATAAATGAATCTTTTTATTAAATATATCATAAATTTTCAATTTTTTGTAATTTTTTTTACGATTTGTAAATTTATTATAAATTTTTAGTTTAGAGACTCATATGCTCAAAGTAATATTTTATAAAATTATAAAAAATTGTATAAATATTACAAATGATTATCTTGTAAATTTTACAAAATATATTTTTTGTTAGCAGTTAAACAAGTGCAACTCGTGTAGATGACATTTATTATTATGAAATCAATATGATAAAGTTACTGTTTATGTAAGTTCCTTATATCTAATATATTTATAACAAAATAAAAATATTGGACCTGCACATTTGTTTATATAGTTATTAATTGCCTTAAAATATTATTACACACATAAAATATTAGAATAAATTTTTTAAAAAAATGTGAGGTAAATTTATTAATATATAAATTAAACATAATTATTGTGAAATAATATATGTTATGTTATATGTACATGCGCATATATGTTTCTATTGAATCTCTATTCTTATTACTAATTCTTATTTTTTATCTATATTCTCTATTCTTATCTTCTAATATTAAAATAATTATTTTAAATATACATATGTCTCTATTGAATAAAAATGTAACTTACATAAAATACACACTTTTCAAACAAGTAAGACGAACATTTAATTTATAAAAAAACTTAACTTTTTAATTTTCCTACACTACATATTACTATATTTACTTTATTTCTTTTGACACTATTCTTTCTCCCATTTCTTCTTCTTACAATCGTGTTCCTCAACGGTTATTATTTTCAAAAATTTAAAATTTTACAATTATTATTTTTATTTATAGTTTTTTAAAATTATTTTTATATCATACTTTTTTTTTATATATCTTTATAAACACATCAATATTTAGCCATCTACAGTTTATGTAGTCCCAACACTGGTTCGTCTTGAAGAGTTCTAGTCATGGATTTATATACTAAAGTTACAGTTATAAACACGCATTTTTCAAAATTGTATTAATTTTTTCTTAGAAAATGAATACAATAAAGCATGTTTTAAAAAAAAACAATATCGCAAATAGCATTCAAAGAAAATATTTTTTTTTCCCAAAAAATAATATATAATCAATCAACAATATTTTGCACAAATATTAAAATTTATACATTAATTTTGTGTTTATTATATAATTTGTTAGTACTTAAATGTATTTTTTATTGAAGAGGTATTTTGTAAAATGGCAAGACGAATTCATTCCATAAAAGAGTTTCGCACTAAGACCATTATCTAAAATTTAGCTTTTAGTTAAATTTTTCTGGTAAACAACATAGTTGGCATAAGAACACATTTACTTGGTGAAATAATTGCAGTGACAAGTACAAATGTCTTATGATACTAAAAAAAAGTTTCGTAATTATTTTTGAATTACATAAACGCTTAACTTGCAGGTTCTGGGAGGCCTTGTGATACTGAATAAGCTGCTGAGCTCTTCCGTTCCTGTTTTCACCAGCACCATCGTTGTCATTGCAGCTGTAGAGATTGAGTTGTTACATTTCACGACCAAAATGAAGTATGTATCGTAACACATGCAACTCATTCACTGTGCCTTTGAATTCCTTCACATTTACCAGGTTTAGGGTTCGTTTAATGCACTGCTCAACTATCAAGTTCTTTGTCCAGAATTCATTTGGATCAAATGGATATGGTTTTTCATAACCCTGAATCATACACATTAAACACAAGTAACTATGGACTAAATATCTTTGCTCATATTGGAACTTGAAGTGTAAATTAATGTTGACAATATCATTTATTACTATGTGAATTGAATTTAATTTAAAAAGACAACTGATGGCGATATAAGAAAGTTAGATAAAAAAAATTTTAATTTTTGTAAAATAACAAATCTTTTAGGAATTAGGATAAAGTATTTCTATTTTGAGATATTTATTCATAATTTTATGGTTTAAATGACTTCTCAAGTAGAAAGAAATATTCATTTCATATTAAATTGTTGACTGTGTCTTGTTGACATGGTACAATTAATTCAAATATAAAATTTTTAAACAATTACTATTAGATTTATGGTGATATAATATTTTTTTACTTTCTTAAAGCTTTTCAGTGTCTATATTAGACTTCTAAAAAGCGAGTTGGAACGAATCAGACCAGTATCGGTCCGAATCGCAAAAAATATTCTGCTTCTAATTCAAGAAAATTCTGAACTATATATCGGTTGTTTGGAACCGCAAATTCCACGATTCAGTAACTGTTGGAACCGGTTCCAACGGAAAGACTTACTTTTTAAATTTTCATACCATATATATTACTATCTTCATTTATTTCTTTTTCATACTATTCTTTCTCTCATTTCTTCTTCTTACAATCTTGTTCCTCAATAGTTATTATTCTCAAAATTTTATAATTTTATAATTATTAGTTTTATTTATAATTTTTCAAAATTATTTTTATATTGTACCGCAGTTGCTTCTCTTTGATGTCTTTATAAACACATTAATATTTAGTCATCCACAATTTATGCAACCTCTAACACTAGTTCGTCTTGGAGAGTTCTAATCATGGATTTATAAACTAAAGTTACAAAAACTAAAATAAGTATAAAATAAACAAGACTTAATTGAAGCCATTGTAGTTGTGAAGTTGGAAGCTTATGTATTTAACTCAGATGGAAACTATGTTTTCTTCTGTTTTGAGATTTTTTTTTATATTTTTATGACTTAAAATCTAGTGTTATCAGAATCTATCTGAAAAGGAATTGAGTGGTATTGCAGTAGGTTTACTAGTCGAACCGGTTATTTAAAATTAATATAATAAATAAATAAATAAATATATATATATATACAAAATTATTAAATTTTAGAATATTTATTTCTATCAATACTCAAAACCGGTCTGATTCACCGATTGAACCGGTTAGTTCGCCGATTTTCATGAACACAACTTCAATTATTCAAGACTCTTGAGTAGATAAACACTCGAGGGCAATTCAAACGAGTTGCGGCTTATATCATCTTGTCGATCAATAAAGTCGAGTTCTAACTCTCTGACATTATGTGTAACAACAAAACTGATAATCATCCTCATGTCGTTCACTTGTAGACCGATTTAAATAGTAAAATCAAACAATACCAATGATCGATTCATTGGTTCAAATGATTAGTTTGCTCTGAATTTTATAACTTTGCTTAAATTCCTCTTCAATCGAAAGAAAACACCATTTTGAATTAGATTTGACATTGTGTCTTTGATACCAACAATAACTTATTTAATATCTATATATGATCACAAATAAATCTAATACTTTTATTTTTAAATTTTGAAATATTTTACGCATAGGTCAAAATTGCATTATTTTTTTCTTAAAAAATAAACAAAATAAAGCATTTTTTTAAATTATTGCAAATAACATTCAAAAACAATATCTTTTCCCATAAAATAATACATAATCAATCAACAATAATTTTGCACAAATACTATTATTCCAAAATTATTATATTAATTTTGTGTTTGATGTATAATTTGTTAGTACTTAAATATGTTTTTTATTGAAGAGGTATTTCGTAAAATGACAAGATGAATTCATTTCATAAATGAGTTTCAGACTAAAATTTGGCTTTTAGTTAAATTTTCCAGGTAAATAATATAGTTGGCATAAGAACAGATTTACTCGGTGAAATAATTGCAGTGACAAGTACAAATGTCTTATGATACTAAAAAAGTTTCATAATTATTTTTGAATTACATAAACGCTTAAAAGATTATAACTTGCAGGTTCTGAGAAGCCTTGTGATGATACTGAATAAGTTGTTGAGCTCTTCCCACGTACATGTTCCTGTTTCCACCAGCACCATCGTCGTCATTGCAGATGTAGAGATTGAGTTGTTCCATCTCACTACCAAAACGAAGTATGTATCGTAGCACATACAACTCATTCACCGTGCCTTTGAATTCCTTCACATTTACCACCTTTAGGGTTCGTTCAATGCACTGCTCCACTAGCAAGTTCTTTGTCCAGAATTCATTTGGCTCGAATGGATATGGCTTTTCATAATCCTAAAAACACACGCATTAAACACAAAAATCATGAAAATTTATGTCTTGGTGTTTAAAATTATGATAACTTTTAACTCTTAAAATGTTCACTTACAGGGAAAATTTTTGCAGGACCAAGAAGTATAGTAAGTGTCTCCAACATAGGGCAACTCCTCAACATGAACTTCAAGCCGCAGAACTCGCTGGCATCCAATGCTGTCTTCAGAATTAGATGGTTGACATTCAATGGAGTTTGTAGTCCTATTGGCTCTTCTCCATGTGGAATAATCTTCCACCAAACCATCGATCAATATAGTTATGTAAACAGTTAAACTTCTTGTAACTGAATTATACATGAGAAAGTAACTCGATAAAATGCAAGACTAATATTGAGATTCAAGATAGGAATGATCGATGTACCTGTAAGAAGACACTGCAAACTGTCAAAATCTGTACAGAGAAAAGTTCTTGCAGAAGGTTATAAAGCAACTCTCCTCCTTCACAGAATTCATCTTCTTCGCTGAAATCAAGATCAGCCTCAACCATGGCATTCTGATACTCCAAGGCAAAATGACCTAGCTTGCCACAGAACTTGAAGTAATCCAGTTTTACATTCTCAATCAAGTAGAAGTCTTGTGTAAAGTCGCACTTCTCAAGAACCAAATGTTTCAGTCTCGAATTTGGCATTGTGATCTCGAGAGCATTCATGTTCCAACACTTTCTCAGACTCAACTTCTTCAACAAGGGACAACTCTTCAACAAGACCTTAATAGAATCGAACTTTAACTTGATGCCCTCAAGAGAAAGACTGCGGAGAATATCGAATCTGATTACTTTAGAGGTATCAAATCTGCATGAACACAACTTCAATGATTCTAGACTCTTGAGTAGATAAACACTCAAGGGCAATTCGAACAACGAGTCACGGTTTATATCCTCATCTTGTCGATCAGTAAAGTCGAGTTCCAACTCTCCGACATTATGTGTAACAGCGAAACTGACAACCATCCTCATGTCAGAAACAAAATCCCCTGGCTTTGAACAAATTAGCGCAAACTTTCCAATACTCTTTCGAGGGTAAGTCACCATGAACTTCCTCACGAAATCAATGAAACCACGTCTCTGAATCTTCTGCATCTCTTCATTGTCATCAAAGTTAACAAAGAAACTCTCATTGAACTCAATGTTTCCAGTTTCACGCCATGCATTACGCCACTGCTTGGATAAAACACAAGTTCTAACAGCCTCTTTGAATGGAAGGAAACAGACAATGATGGAAAGTAAGGAGTTAGTGAGGAGGTTAAACATGTCTCGATTGTTGGCCATTTCTGTAAGTTGCTGAAGTATGGAAGTTACTGGTAAGTGGCAGTGTGTTCAAACTATATAATTGTGGCGACGAAAGTTGAAACATCGCAACAGTTAACTGCGGGAATGTACGTGCCTTTTTGGTGTAGGGTGAAAGTGCATGTCTTTTGAATCAACCGCGGTCGTAATAGAGATCATTACAGAAGTTAAAGACAAGGTGTGTTCATATGTAGTTTATCAGTTGGCGGTTAATTTTAATTTTTGTGTGGTCTGTTAACAAAAGGCATGGCTTTCTACACATGTAAATGTAAATGTAACGGTAAAAAGTTTCAGTTAATATTAGTAGACGTGTAATAATTTTGAAGAGCGCGGAAATAGATACTCTCTCCATCCCAATTTAAGTGTCAAAAATGTATTTTAGTTGTCCCAAAATAAGTGTCACAATTTATTTTTTGACAAAAATATTACTAAAATGCTATTATATATTAATGATAAAAGTTTATATTCCCAAAAAATATTTACTTCATATAACAAATCATATCATTTTGTCTAATTCTAATACAAGGATAAATTCATAAATGCTATTGTATTAAATAAGGTTTCTTAAAATAAAATGTATAATAAAAAAATTGACACTTAAAATAGGACAGAGTGGTTAAAACTGGTGCAGAAAAAACACAGTAAAGAAAACAGTACTGCAGAAAAAATATATAATAAAAAAATAAAACTATAAGAATAGGAACGACAAATGGGAGACGGTACTCCGAGCCCCATTGTTTCCACCAAGGTAATTACTTGATCCATTCGGGACCAGGAACTGTATAAGCTCATTGGCAAAACAAAAAAAACTTCATTTTGTGTAAAAAAAGTTGACAAATGACTGAAACTACACAAATTCGATATTTGTAATGTTTATCTCATTGATAATGATATTCGATAAAAAAAATACGACAAAATTACAACCCGCCTAACAAGAATTGTCAACCCTGACTAAATAATGATATTTGATAAGAAGATGACACAGGATTAAGAAATATTCTAACATCGACTACAAAATCTGCACGATCAAATTGGACTGTTTTCTGAATCTACAAAACAAGGTTCTTCTAGATAAATATGCTCCTGTGTCTCTCATCGGCTGTGGATGGAAAATCAAAATGATAATGCAAGTTCTTTGTCCATCAGGTCGCCGAGTTCTCGTGCAACAGTACGTATTCTCGGCTGCGAAAAAAGTTTGAAACAATTAAAACTTTCATGCAAGCAATCTGAAATAAAATGCAGCATCTGAAAAATGATATCCTGTCGCCATCTGAACCTACAAATTACCTTATCTACTAATTTCAGGAGATAATGTTTATATGCCATCTTGCTTGATACAGATTTTAAATGTAAAACCATGCACAGCAAGGTGAGTGATGGCATAAAAAGGTTAAACAATGTCACCAAAGAATATTCTCAAATAAAAATCATGCTGGATTATGACGTAAACGCTACGCATTGCAACAAAAAAAATCCAACTCTAGTATGTAAATATGGCAGGAAACACGACCATGCAATAGGTCAAATGAGAATCATAAAACCGTAAGCAATTTAGTAACACCAATCTAATTACAATTACACTTGCAAGGAAACTTCATATGCAATATCAGTTTTGCATTCCCATGTAAAATATGCTTTCACCAAAATCCAGTGTGCACCAAATCATAGAATTTGCAGCTATTGTTGAAATAAGAAAAAAGAATTAGAAAATTTTGATGAAAAAGAGTGACCGAAAGTAATTAGTAAGCATAATCAAAAGATCCCCAATCAAAGTTAAAGCTACAACTCAAAGGCCTTATCTCGAATCAATCTAATACAACTTCAAATTACCAACTCGCTCACTCATATCTAGTACAAACAACTGCCCTCCGGATACAGAATCCATGCGTGCCAATTCATTTTTCAGTTAATTTTGCAGAACATGAAAAAAAAGACCAGAAAAATCAGAGAAGGCAAGAATTAGAGATCAGAACAAAACTGAGATGTCGATGTTTGTTGGTTGCATACCTACTATTACCAAATTTAATAGTGTCTCTTTCCACAAGTTCATAATAACGTTGAGGTTCGATGGGATTATCCTGCAAATGCAGAAAAATAAAGTTTTAGTTGGGTGCAAAAATAACAAAACTTGGCCATGCAAACAAAAACATGTTGCCATTGCTCACATTTAGGAAAGTTTTGTTTGTGCTTCCAAGGTCCATTAAGTAAGGCCTATCATGGTACATAGAAATGACATCACAAACAATAAGCACAAATAAATCTCTTTTTACAAAAAGTGGTCAACAGTTTTCTACTTCTTACCTTACTTGTTTAGACATCATACCATCAGGCCGCTCTTTCTCTACTTGCCTGACAAACCCAGGATAATAAATCAAAAACTCTCTAAAAAAATGGCAATCAAAGTAAGAAATTTTCAAATTATAGGTCTACCGGAATTGAATAACTGCATGTTGCTTGCTGCAGGATGGATGGTCAGTTGGAACATCAGCCACCCTCCGTTCGCGTCCAAAAAGGTAACAACTTTGACGATGGATGTAGAGGGGCTCTAATTATTGGCACACGTGTTATAAACATAAAAAAAAGCAACAGAAAAATAAAGCTTCTTCATAAGCAGAGCAGAAATTTAATTATTATTGTGAAAGAATGCCACGGCTCCGAGGTGCCGAAAGCTCCAAGGAAAACAAATGAAATTGAGATGTGCAGAGCCTTTCCCCAAGAAGGTTTCATAGGATAAATATAGTACAGGTGCAAGTATTCACTTTCGTAGAATAATTACACAATACAAATTGACATTATAATTAGCACGTAAAAAATATAACACATAGATTTCTCAAGGCTTACCATTCAACATTTCACCACCCTTGAAAACATAAAGACGCCATCTTATATCAGGTTTGCGTGCCTCCGGCGGCTCATTAAACAGCAATGTTACACCTAGTTGGCAGAAAAATCACAACAAAAGAAATTAGAATTCTTGAAGAAAAACAAAAAGTTTTGCAAGACAGTTGAGGTCCAACTTCAAATCATGCAAACACAATAAAGCAGGGACCTTAAAGTTTAAACATCCAAGATATCAGGCATCAAACAAACAAGCAGTTAACAATAAATCATATTAGTAATTCCTAAGCTAATAAATTTAAGGGGTCAGATAATTATCAATCAAAATGTATAAATTTTCTTATCCATCGTGATTCGTGAATTATCCTGATATAGCAATGCCACAGTAAACACCATATTTAGTATGTAGAGTACCTAAACCTTTCTGAAAAATCAAGAAAATAATATATCATAGGGACATTAACTAATTTTAATGGCATTTTAGTCTGTTTCATTCTCATTCATATATCATAAGAGATATTACAGTCATCCAATAAGCAATCATCACTAAATCGAACAAAAAAGAATGCACAAATAACCAACCTCTAACTCTATTGGTTTCCGCTGCAAGTTTTCCTGATAGCTCAAATGAAGGTTGTTGCTGCAAATTGGAATGAAAAAGATCACAAAAAATGCAATTACATGTAAGATATAAAAAGCTACAGAGTTGTCAACAGTCAGCACTCAGCAATGTATTCTCACCTTCTGCTTCGCTTCCAAGGCCTCCTCAGCAGCCTTCATCTTAGCCAAAGAATCATCATCATCATCACCGTCATCATCATCATTCCTGTTAATCAATTTGTTAAAAACTTAGTCAATCTACAGTTGGATGTTTTTCCTTATTTCAAATCAACAGGTATAGCAGAGCAAGATATGTAGGTTGTAGAGGATCTCACCTTCGTGCAGAAGCTCTTGAATTTCTCACCTGAAATTAAATCTTTTTCAGGGACTTTACAAGAGAATCAATGAATGAAAAGAAAAACAACTGTAAATGTGCATCATACATTTAAATAAAGAAAACCCAAAAGACATTTTCAAAACAAATTCTGCATTGAAAAGAAACTTTCATGTCTTGGCAGAATTCAAATTCTAATTTTCTTCTCATATAACAATCAAAAATCAGAATGGGAATCAGGTGACTGATAGTATTGCCAAACACCTCATCACGTTCTCTAATATCAGCATCAGATTGAGGAGATCGAGATCTGCGCTTGCTCCTGTGATGTCGATCTGAGGGAGAATGAGATCTCTCATGCCTTCCTCTCAAGGAATTTTCATCAATCTCATCTCGTCCTGATCTTCTCTCCTTTCTTTCATCCCCATTTTCTTTATCTACTCCCCTTTCTCTATGAGATTTTTTATCACCACTCTTCCCACGATTTCTTTCATAATCTCTCTCAACCTCTCTCTCCTTCCGTGTGCTCTTCTCATTTTCCTTACCAAAATTTCTTTCATATTCCCTCTCAGACAATTTTTCCATTTCCCTGGCCCTAATCTTATCCTTATCATCACGCTTTCCACGATTCTTTTCAGAGTCCCTATCCACCACATTTTCAGCTTGAACTCTCCTTAACCGTTTTGTCCGTGGAGAAGGAGAGCGAGGGTGCGACCTGTCGCGTTTCGGTGATCTACCACGACTTGAATGCTTATCCATTACAGGAGAACTATCCCTCCGATGCTCTCGTCTAGATGGGCTCTTCCTACGAGGAGATTCCCGATTCCTGACAGGAGATTCTGAATCATGGCGGCCCATAATAACCTAAATTTTCGAAACACAAACATTATCACAGAATCAGTAACTACTACGAATACGATAAATGCCGCAACTAAAACAGCATTCCAAGTAAACATCAAAACAAAGTGCTGTAGTATAATTCAAACCAATTAAACTCAATAACTAAAATAAATTGAGCAATGCCGCAACTAAAACAAGTGATAAATCAACAAAAACTAACATTTACAAATTCACAGCCACCAACATAAATTAAAACAAGCAAGCAGTTCATGCATTAAAGTAAAAAAGAAAAAAAAACCTGACATAAACCCTAGCGTTTGACTAAAAATTAGGTGAAAAATGGTAAGTATGAAGAAGATGTGATAATGAGGAGAGAGTACTTACAGTGAAGTTGAAGAATAGAGAATTGAACGGAGGGATGGATAGGGCTCGTTGATTTTTACTGATTTTTAACTGTTTTTCTTGATAATATTAATTGGAATGTTAATTAGATAAAGAACACACACAGAGATCTTCCTCGCACAGTTGCATTGTTAGGCCTTTTGTTAATTAATGGGCGCAGGCCCACTAACTGAGGCTCCATGCAAAAACTGCTCTAGACAATTATACAAACTATTATATTTTGAGTTTGAAATAATATGAATGTCAGTGTATTTTGTTTATTTTTGTTGATTTTTATTGATTGACAAGATTCTAGTTTACAATTATATGAATGTCAGATTTCATGTTCTAAAATACAAAATTGTTACTTTTTTTCGACATATGAACAATAATGAATAACGATGAACACTAAACATACCCTGACATTTTTACAATTGCAAATTCAAAATCGTGCATTTTTTAATTTTCAAAACTTTAACTGGCATTAACAGAAATGAACAAACTTAGCTGATATTCTTATCATTTCAAACACAAATTTGTACATTCTTGTAATTTTCCCAAAATGCTCATTATCTATTATTTTAAGGGAGAATTACAGTGTATACGTCTTTTTCTTCTTTTTTTTACAAGAATTTCACTGTTTAATTTTTTTTACATATAATATGATTTTTCCATATTTTTTTTACATTTTGTGCATTTTTTCCTTTTTGTTTTACATTTCATATAGA
>CANYCX015689018.1:0-10799 GCA_948193385.1 Breynia disticha f. nivosa
TTTTGGCATCCACGTGGACGCCAAGTTGGAGTCCACGTGGACTCCTAATTTACCCGCTATAATTTCCTGCGGTACTGTTCATTTGCCCGCCACATAAATTTAGCGTCCACGTGGACTCTAAAAATTTAGCATCCACGTGGATGCTAAATGCTTGAATTTAGCGTCCAACTTCATTTGGACTCTAATTTTTTGACACTATTCGTGCATAATCTTGTAGTGATACTTCCTATTCCTCCATATCTTCTCTCTTGATCAAAACCATAAGCACCATCTTTTGTCACCAAACTCTAGTAATAAGAAGTTCTAAAAAGGTCTGAAGTTAAATATCGATACGTTCTCTTCAATTGTTGTTGTAAATCTCGTTATTTTTCCTAACCTATTTTTCCGACCACATATCTCTTTCATTTGAGATTTGATTTGAGTAAAAGATAGCTCGTGTTTTAGGTGCCCGAAATTGACGATAGGAAGCAGCCCCTTCCATGTGACGAATTTGGAGTTTTTGTGTTTGACATTTCTTCTGTATTTTGTCACTTTGGTAAGTTTCCTTAGAGTCCATTGAGTGTATTGAGAGTGTTAATTTCTTCGGGTATTAAATGGTGAGGAAGTATAAGGTAAACATAGCTAGATGTCTAGGGTTTTGGAATGGAAAATTGAGCGTAAGGATGTTCGGAGCATAGTGGAGTGTACAAACCATTTCAACCAACTTAAACAAACTTATTGAAACATTAGTGCAGGTTGGTGAAGAGTAATGGTGGTAGGTGAAAAGAGGATATAAACATTCATGAGTGAAATAATTAAATGAGGAGGACTTAATGGAGATAAGAGAGGAAGGAGGAAGAATACATATTATAAGTAACCCACTCATGCATCTTTTCTCATTTACTAAAGTCGATATTGATGTAAAGATTCAAAATGTTTTAATAGGAAACATGAATCATGGTGAGGGAGGCTCTCAATCGAGCCGTTAGGCATTTCCTCTGAGGTAAGCAACACGAATGCAATTTTCCTTGGTTTGTATGTTTTTTTGTAGGAACATGTATGTTGTTGATGTGATTATGTGTTGATATACTTCTATGAAGCATGTTGATTTGATGTTAGATTGATGATTGTGTTGTCTGTAGGGGATTGAATTGGATGATGTAGTTAGAATGCCCTGTGTAATATGATAAGTTGTATTTTTATGTTGTTGTCTATGATAGTGTTTGTGATGAGATTGTTGATGGTTAAAGGTTGAGTACATTTGATCATAAAGAATAGCATGAGTGAATTGTTTATGCATGATTTATGTATGATAGTGTGCATGATGAGGAGCATGATAGTGTTTGTGTGATATGAGTGAATTGTATGTGATAAGTTGCATGGTTTATGCACCTAGCATTCATGCATTTGGGCTCATGGGGAGCATATTTAATATAATAAAAGGGCATTTAGTGTGCATGATGAGGGAGTGGTTATGACATTTAGTGTGTAATTTACGGGCGCTTATTGCACAAAACAAAGGCACGGGCAGTATATAATAAATGCTACACCGGGCACAGTGGTAAAATGTTCGGTGCACAGATGTGTGTACGAGCGTGCCAACATTTATAGGTACTTAGTGTACACACTATGGGCGCTTAGTGCACAAGATTATTATGGTTCCATATTTATAACCACAAACTCCCAGACGATAAGGGCCGTTTGCAAACGTCAGTATTAAGGCCAAATGAGGGCATAAATTAAAATTATAACTAGGCTTAGGGTTGGTCATGTTCGAGAATGTGTTAGTGACATACATTCCATTCATAAGATTGTTGCAATGTACATGGTTATATGTGAATTGATGAACTTGAAAATGGAATGATTAGAAATGGGATTAATCATATGAATATGGTATGCTTGATACTAATTATAGAATTAACTTCAATGATGATTGTTAAGGATGATGAGGAGTGGTGGTTAATATTACTTGTATGTGTACCTTGATTATATGGAATTTGATATGGAATTGGGTGAAAATATGGTATGAAATTATGGGATTATCTTTCTTGAGTATTGTTTGAATGTCATGGATTGATGTGGGAATGAAGGAAACCAGAAATTTAGCTAGGTGTGGTGACAGAACACTAGTCACGAACGTGACTGGCTTGCTGAACACCAATTGTGAAGGTTTGCATCCAATCACGAAAGTTATTGATCCCAGTTACAATCGTGATTGGCTTTCGGTTAAGGTTTTAAGGGTTTTGCAAGGTTTTTTTAGGGTTTTGACAAGCCGCGATTGTGATCCATATCAGTCACACTCGTGAATACCTTCCTGACTTCCATATTGATGAAAATGGAAGGAGTCACGTTTGTGATTGAAGCAATCACAATCGTGACTACCTTGCTGTCCAAAAAAAATTTGAACTGTTTGAGTGTTCATTTGTGTTCATATATATTCATGTATGTTCATAGTTTTTCAAGGGTTTTATTCATATATGTTCATATGTGTTCATTGATGTTCATATGCTATTGTCTTGATTTATAATAAAAAATGTGCCATGGTTAAATGTTAATTCCTTGCGTATGAATTACAAACATAAACGTTGAACTAGTATTTACGATAAACTACGAAAGGAGTGGATTTGACAATTCTTATGTTTGAAACGGTTTGAATGTTTGTGTAATGGTTATGATGAATTAATGATAGAATATCGTATGGTTAGATGAATGCTTGTATGAATGTTATTTTGTGGGAAGTTTTGCATTTCCATAAGTGCTGCTTATGGGGTTTCACAACTCATGCATATTATGCTTGCCATATTAGCAGGGTCTTAAGAGGATTTTGGGACGAGAAGGTGAAGACTATTTTTCTTGTTTTCGACTCGGTCGTGAAGAGTAGGAGGATCAAGGTGGGCGATGCACTAGGGTTTAATTTTATTGCATATCATACAAGTCTTTGTAATGAATGTTTGATAGTGTGTACATATCTTTTGTGAAGTTATAATTGAAATGGCATCATATGGATCCCTTTTCTTCTATAACCTAACTCTATTTTGTACAGCTTGAGCATTTTGAGATTTTTCTTTGCCAAACATTGTACATGTTTACTTAAAGTAATGAAATGTAAATTTTTATCCTTTATGTTTTGAATTTTCATTTTCAAATCTATGATTTCCGAGTTCGCGTACCACTTAATAGGAAAAGAAAAATGATTATTCGAGCGAAAGTGATAGTCGAATTTGGGGGTCACAATTCCTTTACAAATATACCATTAAATGATCATTCATTCATTATCACATGTTCCATCTCATAATTCATATAAATATTCGTATTTAAAGTGAGGTTGACAACACAACTCTCAACGTAAATACTCAGACCTCTGCATGCTCTGGTCCTTCCCTAACTATCTTGATTGTTCTCTTATATAAATATATGTGAATATTTCTATAAGATCTAATTATAACAATAATTATAACACATGTCCTGATGAATTGCATACATTAACTTCTCGAGTTTACAAGCCCTAAACCTAGCCATACAATTTTTTTACTTTATCTTTAATCATCAATTCATTAATCTAATTCAATTCTATTTGAATTCTTTAATTCTTTCAATAGTGTATTAAAGAAAATTCAAAGCTTTCCATAGCAAAACTCGTAAAAATTTACGAAAACTTCAAGTTTTACCTGTTTCGATTATACCATTGAGTTCCCAGCTCAAAACTAAGAATGATTTGATAACTCAAATAAATTCTCTAACTAAATTCCTAAATCTCTCTCTTAATCTCCCTCACCTTCCTTAGCTCTCTCGCTTTCCCTTTTTCTCTGAAGTTATGAATGATTTCTTGACAGTTTTGACGATTTCTCGAGCATCTGAACTTATTTTTTTTCCACCAAAACAGCAGTCTACACGTGCTGGGGTGTGGACTACGAGTGTTCATGCCCACCACTCGTTTTCTCTCCCTCCACCACTTGTACTTTTTATTTTGGCCATTTTCTTGCTTTTTTGTTCACTTATCAACTATTCATCAACCTTCTTTCGACCTTTCTTAAACTTGTTTCCAACAATTTATTTTTGTCATTTTATCATTCAAATTCTTATTTTTATTAAAAAAAATTTTATTAAATTAATTATGTGATTTCAGGACGAGAATGTTACAATTACTATTGAGATAGGCATAGATTACTTACATGATGAGTCGGTCACTCTACTGGGACACATCTTGGGGTTAGAGAAGAGGCTTTATGAGAACATGAACTGCGTCTATTGTTTTGACAGAGTACCAAGGCTCCCTAGCTTTCCTTACGACTGTCCCCCACCAACTTGCTCACCATCTCCTACAGTCCAGCCTGTAGAGCTAGAGCCATAGTCAACACCACCGAGTCTACTACCGCAGAGCTTCTCTCATGGAAAGGGACCCTCTTCTACCACACCACCACATTCGGTGCCACACTCTTACACCCATCCTTCACCTTCTTCATCTATGTTTGGTGGATTCCTCCCCGACCTAGAGGAGTGTGCAGCTGTGCATCGCACTAGTTGTAGTGCGCAACGACATCTCAACTATATCGATCAAGAGACCAAAAGGTTAGTAGACAATTAGGTTGAGAAACAACAACAAATGATAGTGGATGATCAGTGGCAGATTGATCAGAGACAGAGACAACAGGTGGAGTAGTTCCAAGTATTCTACTATGAGACTACAAGTCACCTAGATTCTATCATGGCTACTCTTACATCTCTAGTGCAGTGTCTGGCAGAGTGTCTTCGATCTCTGAAGCCATAGATATTGATTCCACATATGAGTGTCACCATCGCACTTTGACACCACTGCCAACTGCACCTTAGACATCTGCTCCTACTCTGGTGCAGACACTAGTACCAAATCTTGCCAAGTCTTAAGCCCTGACTTTGGCGATCACTCCTTATCAGGCACATGTTGCCTTCCAGTACCCACCACCACAGTACGTGTTAGGAGAGTATCCTCAACTTCTACCTTCTTTGAGTTGCTGATTACTTTGTTGTTTTAGGTTATAGCAGTTTTAGACATGTAGTATGTCATTTTATGGTGATATTTTCACTTGATTTTTGACTTTTGATTCGCCATGAGATGTTTGATTATGTTTGATTTATTGTAGGGTGTGTTATTGTTGTGTTGTTTGAGTTATTTTTTTGGCAGGTTTTTTCTCATTTAGATGGTTTTATTGAGTTAATGATAATTGTTTGTAGGTTTGGTTTATTACATAGGTGCTACAGGTGATTTTCTCCTATGAGCATTGCTTATGCCTCTAACACGACTTATGCTCATCACTAACTTTGTTTGTGAATTGCAGGTGCACCTTGTGCCATCACCACAATGGATGTGTTGGTTGAAAATCAACACAACCCGTGCTCAATGGCACATCTCGTGTTGACCAATCACCACGTCCTCATGTTGGGTTCATCCTAGCACAGGCCAGTGCCAAACATGGCCTATTTCTCGCATTCGATACGCCTCGACCTTCATTCACGGTTGCAATTTTTCTTCACTTACTTTTATTTTCCTTTGAGCAAATTTTCATTTCATATTCACATTTTGTTTTTTTTATTTTCATTATTTTATTTTATTATTTTTCACATTTTTGTATATACTTATACTTACTTTTGTGACCCTGTATTCTTTTATAGGATCGACTGCTCCATTCTCGACTCTCTTCATAGAGGCATTTTTCTTCTCTCTTTCTGTTTCTTTTCTCTTGTATATGCCTACTTCTATGTCTTCTCTATTATATTCTGCATGCACTTAATTCTTTCTCCTATCATCCTACCTTATATCAAACATTGAGGACAATGTTTGAAATAAGTGTGGGGAGAGATCGTGTTTTTGATCCAATAAATAAACCGTAGTTGATTGAGATGATATGTAAATTATAAATGCAATCTTGAGTGACTTATTGGTATAAAGGAATTTCTTTATACCAATTGTCATTTTACATTGGATAAAAGACTTAGGTTTTAGTCAATTTTTTTTGCGTTTATTTACCTTTAATTCCTGAACTACTTCAATTTTTCCAGGGAACTGCTCCTCTGTTCGATCAATATATGAGCATGTGCGTGACTTTTGGAATTATAACTGTTTTTTAAAATGGACGGTATCGAGTGCCTAATCTAAGCATTAGATTTTGCATGTTTGCTAGGAAAAGCTCATAGAGAAAGAAGTACCTAAAAATGAAATAAAAAAAGAGAAGAGAAAAGCAATAAAGCAAAGAAAAATAAAAATAAAATAAGAAAAGAAAAGGACACAAACAAGAAGGGAAGAAAAGAAATTACTTGTTTGATACTTTTGAAGATAGAGATACTACTAGAATAGTCGTACATATCTACTCTTCTTTTTAATTCTTAGTGACCCGCATTTGGTACTTAGATTATTTGGTTATCTTGGTTATCTTATGATTTGATTTGATTGTGATTGGTCTTGCGTGTTATTGGATTGCTTAGTAGCCCGTTCTTAACCCTGCTTTGCTGTGGAACTCATTTTTATAAACCAATTTCCCTGATAAACCATATAATTTATAGAAATGATATAAAATCAAGTCTAAAAACACAGAGGAGAGAGAGAATTTAAAAGATATATACACGCTGTTTTATAAACCTCGGCCCAAATCTGTTTTCATTTGTAAAACAAAGCAGAAGCGGAAGCAAATAAGTTTGAAAACATTCAAACTAAAAACATGCGTGTATATACAAATGTACAATATGTACAAATCCAATATAACAAAAATGACAACTGGAGCTCGACCTCTGAAGTAGCTCTGGAAAGTATCGATCAACTCTGTAGTCCAGTGAAAGGAATCTACCTATGATCTGCACAATCATTTAAAAACAACAACGGGGTGAGTATAAACAATACTCAATAAGTATTCTTAGCTTTAATGTGAATGACGTGCAGGGGAAACTGTATAATAGCACGAGGACGTGTGTATTTATCTTGTCCCTTGGCATCCTCGAATGCCAGACAAGACAGTATCATACAGATCTCAAATTCAGCACACAACTTTATCAAACTCGGGCACACAGAAAAATATGATCACACAGATCAAACAGAAAACACACAGCTTAAAATGATCATTCAATATCGTGCACACAGCAAAATACGAACCACACAGGTTCAACAATAGCAATCTCAGTCATGCATATATGAATATAATGTATGAAGTGCAATGAAATGCAATTTCACACAGAATGACTCGGGTATTATCCACTATCAAACATGGAATTATCCTCTATCGCACACAGCAGAGGTAAGACATATAGCCTGAGCACACAGCTTTGAGCAAAGCTTGTAAATACAGACTATCGCACACAACAGTCTAGGAAAACACACAGTAATCCTTTTATTTTTTCTTCCACACAGGCTCGTGTCACATAGATATGTAAATGTATGAATGTAATCAATATAAATATCATTCATAATCGTACACAGCATTGAATGATATTACTCCGCACACAGCTCAACAAATAACACAGCACACAGCAATGCACACAGCTAAAACATTTAATATTAGCTCACATAGAGCAAATCAAACAATACTACACAGGTATTCATTCAATATACGGTTCAATCATACCACACAGGTATCATTCATACCAATTAAACATAACTTTTATCATTTCCAATATCAATCTCAAAAATAAACATTTCACGTTCACTATAAGTCGTCTAACAAATCAACATTTCATTATAGGCACCTATCTTTTAATTTGCCTAATCAACGTAATTCCAAATGGATTATGATCCAATTTAGTAAGCATAAGAACACTTACACGTAAGCCCCGAATACTTACCTCGAAAACAAGCAAAACAAAACCAACAGTGGCTCAACAGCCTCCCAGTCATCATACAGATCCCCCTGTACGAAATCAATCATATATAATGCATTAATAACCAATGTAAATGTTGATTATAACTTTAGAATCATTAAAACATCTTATTTCAACCTTAAGTCAACTATATGTTAACTTTTCCATTACTTTCTTTCAAAACCCAATCTTCTTGAAAACATCTTCAATTCATTTCCTATTAATTCACAAAACATCCTTCAACTCTCAACATTTATTCATAACCATTTCCAATAGTACTTCCATAGCAAATAGCCATAATTCAATTCAATGTAAACCAAATATCAACCTAACATAAACCTTAGATCTAAGCTATTTTCTACCAACTTTACCATCAATTCTTCTTCCTAAATCCTCTTTAACACATATATAACATCCACATCAGTTTGCTTTCAATAATTCCATCAATTCCAATAACAAATTACCATTAGAACTCATTCCATCAACTTAATATCAATCTAAAGAAAACCATCATATCTCCTTACCTTAAGCTTTAATTCTTTCAAGGAAATCAACTCCCACCTTTAAAATCACTTCCTCCCTGATAATGTTCAGTTCCCTGAGTTTTCTATAGCTGAACTCTGTAGAATTTTGGATTTGTGAATTTAAGGTAAGGTATTGTCGGTTAATCGATCAATGTTTATATTTTTTTTCCAGAAATCTGATTAGAACGCGGAGTGGAGTGTGAAGTACGGGGTGTCGTTATGAACCCACGTTCTTTGCCTCCCATACCGTGTTCTTTTGATTTCCAGGGTTTTTCGATTTTCGTAGATCGTTTCGCGTCAACTTTCCATCAACCTTTCGTATATCTTTATATATTAACATTTAAAACACATATTTATCGTCATTTTACAACGAAAAATATCCAGAATGTTACAATTCTCCCCCTCTTAGAAAATTTCATCCCCAAAATTTCAAATCAAGGAACTTAGAATCAAAGTATAGATCGTAACATTCAATATCGAAAGCTAAAATTGAAACATATCTCACTGCTCCGAATTAGAATTAGGAAACAGATATGGATACTGTCGTCGTATATCTGACTCCACCTCCTAAGTCGCTTCTTTTGGTGAATGAAAGCTCCATTTCACCAAAACCATCGGAATCTCGCGATTCCATAAACGTCTCACCTGTCGGTCTAAAATCTCAACAGGCTCCTCCTCGTAAGTAAGCCCCTCATATACCTCTAACTCTGGAGTGCTCAATACATGACTAGGATCAAATCGGTACCATCTCAGTGTAGAAATATGGCATACGTCATGTAATCGGGACAACTCTGCTGGTAACCTCAGTCTATAAGCCAGTGGTCCCACTCTCTCTGTAATCTCGTACGGTCCGATATATCTAGGACTTAACTTACCCCGTCTCCAAAATCTAATCACACCTCTCCAGAGTGAAACTCGTAAGAAAACTCTATTGCCGACCTCATACTCTATCTCTCTGTGATGTCAGTCGTAATAGCTTTTCTAATGATCCTAATCTGCTCGCATACAATGTTTCACTACATTCACTTCATCCAGGGTTTGCTGAATCAACTCTGGTCCCTCAATCTATCTCAACCCCTCAACATCCCAGTAAACCAGACTATGACACTATCTCCCATATAATGTCTCGTAAGGTGCCATCCCGATACTAGAATGATAACTGTTGTTGTACTCAAACTCGACCAAAGGTAAGTGATCATACCAACTGATAGGGCTAATTATACACATTCATTTCATTCATATGTTAGTACATTTTCATGTTTATTTAGGAGATAAAATACATGTTTTTGCAAGCTTATTCTTACTTTGGTTTTATCTAGGTTTTATTCAAGGAACATGAAGATGCACCATATTTTGATGGAAAATCGCAGCACTTCAAGCAGATGTTATTTCGGCGACTCGAACTTGGGAATCGCCAAATACGAAATGGAGTTTAAGAGACCAACTTAAAGGTATAATGACATACCTTGGCATGCAAGTAATGAAGACTAGATGCAAGCTTTCATGTTTGGGCAGGAGCATAGTCACAAACGTGACTCATTAGAGTCACGAACGTGACTCATATATATGCAACATCAAGGATGTCCAGAAGGTGAGTCACGAACGTGACTCACCAATTCCACGAGCGAAATTGAAGCAAAATGTAATCTGAAAGAAGAACAGAAGGCACATCACGTTCGAGACTCATCAAGTCTCGATCGTGATGATCAAGTCAGCTGGGACAGAAGACAAGTCACGTTCGAGACTCATCTAGTCTTGTTCGTGACTCGATCAAAATGGAAGAATCGATCGGGCAGAGAACGCATCACGTTCGTGATGATCAAGAACCACGAACGTGACATGGATGCATTCTTAGGCAGAAAGGCCATCACGATCGAGGCTAGCAAATGCCACGATCGTGATCAACTAACGAGCAAATGGACAATTGATTAGAAGGTGAGTCATGAGCGTGACTCACCCCGATCACGATTGAGGTTAGGCAGCAAACTTTGAAAGGTTTGGACAGAAGACACACCACAAACGTGACTCATTTGAGTCACATTTGGTGTTTTGCTCGGTGTCAAACGTGAAACTTTGCCTGGTCAAAATGCCCTCCATGTGGATCCATTAAATAATTGGCAAAAGATAGATTAAAATGGGAAAAAAGAATAGAAAAAGAGAAGATGCTTTCTAGGATTGCAGGGCACCATCTTTTGTTGGAAAAGTGGATCCAAAAGAGCTGGCATGGATGGGCATAAAAGAATGAAAAGAAGAAAGAGAAGGAAGCTTAGCATTATTGGAAAGAGAAGAACAAGAAGGAAGGGGATTTTGCTGGGGTTTTCTCTGAAGATCTATGGACATTCTCCCTTCATTTGGTTTGTATTCTCTAACCATGAGTGGCTAAATTCTAGTTGGGATTTTCCTATGATGTAAATAGTTTCTATGTTTGGTTTTCTTGAGTGGTGTTTGAAGCATTGAATTAAATGACATATGTTT
>CANYCX015689912.1:0-16960 GCA_948193385.1 Breynia disticha f. nivosa
AATGAACGTTACTCAGTTCTGCAGGTTCTGCCCAACTCCATTTAAGTTCAATCCATACCTAATTGTTGTCCTTTTGTTCTATCCATACCAATATACTTATCAAGCACTTCATACAAGCCAAACACATACCAATTCCATCAAATTTAATCGTTTATCTCAACACATCTAAGAACTTCACATAAAGCACCTATAATTGAAAATCCATCCATATACACACCATTTCACAACCAATCATCGCACATGCCTCAAAATACAAATCCACAAATCGTGTACTATCAAAAACACATATTACCATTCACACATCCTCACAATATCATAAGACAACATTATCAATATGTTTGGGGAACGGTTTGGGGAACGGTTTATGTATCCGTTCTCCAGCCCGTTCTCGACCAGTTCTTGGTATTTTTCTGCGATCTCTGACGGAATCGTTTCACGGTATTTTTGGGGCGTTACAGGAGTTCAACGTTTTTTTACTATTTTAGTCCTAATTTTATCTTATAAAATATATAATTAGTTATCTATGAGGACAATTATGTAAATATTAATACTAATTTATAAAAAAATTAATAAATAATATCTATTTTGTGAAAAATATAATTTGAAACAAACATATGTTTTTGTTTTCTGGAAAGTTAATTTCCAAAAAATACAACATCCCAAAAAATAAACTACTTAAAAATCTACTATTTTAAACTAAGTGAAGCCTGGGAAAACAATACAAGCAAGAAACCCTACCATAGTGATAAATATTAAATACATCTACAGACAAAAGCCACATAAAAAATTACAAATAAATATTAGAGGAGCAAAAAACAAAACTAGAGAGAGAAAAGCAATAAGGAGAGAGAGAAGTATGAAGGGCACTTTACCACTTTTATATGTTGCACGCATCCATAGCAGAAATCAGAAGGAAGACAGAGTGGTGGTACTACAAAGCTACATCCCAACAAGTCACCTAAAACCAGAGAAACAAGACTACAACACACACAATCAAATAAATATTAATAAAAACCCAAAGTTTTAACTTGAAAACCCATAAAAAAGATACAACCAAATATGGGTTATGTGTTACTGTGCGAAAAAAATGTGTTAAAAAGTGGTTTTGTGCCCAAGAAGAAAGAAGGAAGAAGGTATGGTCATATGGTGGTGTGTGTTCTAAAATGGGTTCCTTCTGACCTCTCTGCTTGCATTTAACTATCCTTGTGTGTTGTGTCCTATCTTTCTCGGAAAAAAAAACAAACTTTCATATGATTTCCTCCATTGAAAAGTTGTCTCTTCTCTTCTCCAAATGCTCCTCAGCGACCTTTTCACTTTTGGGTTTTATGAGTTGAAATGAAGAAGAAAGGGTTTCTTAGGTTTGGTTATGACTGAACTCTTTGTTTTGTTTGTTTGTTGGTGTTGAGTATAGTAATAGTAGTGTATATTTTGGTTCTAGATGAAGGCCATGCCCCTACCTTTTGAGGAGTTTCAGAAGAAGGGGGTGTTGGATTTCTTCACGTCTTGTTCTTCTTCATTTCCAGATGCTTTACTTGTTCATCAAACCCAACCCCAAAAGTGGCAAAAAGAACCAAAGAAAGATTTTTCCTACCAAAATAGATCTGTTCTTGACACCACCAGAAGCCCTTCTTCCTTCTCAACACTGTCTTCATCTCAAGGCAACGGCGGTGGTGGAGCCGCCTCTACCGATACCGCCACCACCGGAGGTGTCGCTCCTGTTCTTTCCAGTAACAACAATAATAACAGTGGCAGCAACAACCCTTCTGTGGAAACTGAAAAATGTTGCCAACTTGGAGGAAAGGACTGGGAAAGTGTGTTGTCTGGCTCTCCTAGTCAAGAACAGTCCATTTTGAGGCTAATTATGGGGGATGTTGAAGACCCTTCTTTAGGTCTCAACAAGTTGTTGCATAACAGTGTTGGTAGTGGTGACTTGGAGTTCAATACTGGTTTTGATGTTGTAGATCAAGTTCTTGGCTTTGATGCTTCTAGTAACTTGGTAAGTAACATAGACTCTTCTTCAACTGTTACTCATGCGGATTTTCCTCTGTTTCCTCACAATGCAAGGATGAATTTTGTGCTGAATCAAGCAACAAACACAAGCCCGAACCCCAACCATCTGTTAGCTACTGGTCTTTTGCCGGGTATTTTCCAAAAAGGGGCAGGGATTGAAGTCCTTGAGGAGAAGCCACCGATTTTGAATTCACAGGTTATAATTAACCAAAACCAGGCTCAGATAAGCCAGAATCCGGCAGTGCTTTTGCCATTATCGTATACCCAATTGCAGGAGCATCATTTTTTGTCGCCGCCACCACCAAAGAGGCTCAATTCGGGAGAGAACAATTACTCTGTTCCTAGAGTTCCTTTCTGTGCTGATTCTTCGCCGGAATTTTTCTTGCAAATAAATCAGCAGCAGCAACAGAATCAACTTCAAATTCTTCAGCAACAAAATACGGCGGCGGTGCCAATGATGAAACAAAAAATTGGGTCTGAAGAGTTGGCAAACCAGCAGCTTTACCAGGCTTTAATAAACCCGATATGCCAGGCAGCAGAGCTGATCGACATCGGGAATCTGGTTCTCGCGCAAGGGATATTGGCGCGGCTCAATCACCAGCTCTCTCTTCCAATCGGTAAGCCTTTTCAAAGGGCTGCTTTTTACTTCAAGGAGGCCTTACAATTAGCTCTCCACACCAATAGTTCCACTACTACCACTGCTAATTCTGCAACTGCTACCACGCTTTCTAGTCTTATTTTCAAGATTGGTGCTTACAAGTCTTTCTCCGAATTCTCTCCCATACTACAATTTGCCAATTTTACGCGTAATCAAGCTCTTCTGGAGGCTTTCGAGGGGTTTGATAGGATTCACATTGTTGATTTCGATATCGGGTATGGTGGGCAATGGGCTTCTTTGATGCAAGAACTCGCTTTGAGGAGTGGTGGTGCTCCTTCACTAAAGATTACTGCTTTTGCTTCTCCGTCATCACATGATAATATTGAGCTCGGTTTCACTCTAGAGAATTTGAGGTTTTTTGCTAATGATATCAACATTCCGCTCGAGATTGAAATTTTGAACATTGAGTCACTGAATTCAGGTTCCTGGCCAATGCCTCTGCGAGTGTCAGAGAAAGAAGTAATCGCGGCGAATCTCTCTGTTGGTTCCTTTGCAAGTTACCCGGCAACATTTTCTTTGGTAATTCGGTTTGTGAAGCAACTTTCACCAAAGATTGTTGTGTCTTTGGAGAGTAGCTGCGACAGAATTGATCTCCCATTCGCTCATCATATAAATCACGCAATTCAGTCTTATACAAGCCTCCTTGAATCACTTGATGCTGTGAATATGAACCTGGATACTCTTCAAAAGATTGAGAGATTTGTAGTGCAACCATGCATTGAGAAATTGGTTCTTGGTCGCCATTGTTTCCCTGAAAAGAACCCACCTTGTAGGACCTTATTCCTGCAATCTGGGTTCTCTACATTGCCATTTAGCAACTTGGCAGAATCACAAGCCGATTGTCTCGTGCAGCGAATTCCGGTAAGGGGATTTCACGTTGAGAAAAGGCAATCTTCACTGGTTCTTTACTGGCAACAAAAGGAGCTAATAGCTGCTTCGGCATGGAGGTGCTGAAACAAGTGCGAACTTAATTAATCTTTAATGCAAAGGTGCCTCTTAATTAACTTACTGCTTTAATTCTGATCAGTTCAACTTTTGTATTATTTGGTGGGGTTCTCTTATGCTAAGTAGAGTCCTTAATTTCCATCACTTGTGTGATATTTGCTGGTGATTTCTGTACTCTTAACATCAATTTAAGAAGTGGAATTCTCAATTCTTTTAGAAATCAAACACAAGTCGGTTAGTTTTCATTGCAGGTTTTCTTAGATTTGTGTCACTCAAAACTCTCAAGGATCTGATCGGATGTTGCCCTAAATTCTCTCTAATACATACATGCACAACTAACATATTTTGATATACAAACCTTGTCTGTTATGGCGGCTACCAAAGCCAATTAATTTGATACCAAATTGCAATATTATATAGTTTTCAACTTAGTTGTGTATGGTAATATTTATGCATGCCACTATACATTGAATCACTTTGTTTGATTAGGCAACCCCTCATGAAATCACATGGGTCATGTATTATTGGTCTCTTTCCTTTTTATTTTTTTAAATTTTCTTTTTCAGCTTCATTGGAACTCTTCCTTTATTTTTTATTTCATTAATTCTTTTGTTTAATGCAATTCTGAATATATTAGTACGGCGGTCATGTTCATTGTGTGAGACTTACTGTTTTTGGCTCTATTATTAATTATTAAATTAGCCAGGGTCTTGAGAGCCAACTTCTATATTCAAATAATACTAAATTGTTGTCAAATTTAAATAAGAGGGAAATGATGCACCGAAATTTTGGACGGTGTTCATTTTTATGTAATTGATTAGATGAGATATAATAGAAAGATTGTGAAGATTAATAAAAATAATGAAAACATGACTCATCATAATTTTATAACAGATGACGAAAATAAAGTTAATAATTTTTTATTTGATAACGTGTGTGTAATTAAATACGATACGTATAATACAAATTTAAATTTATAATATTTATTTCATAAATAATGATAATTAATAGAAAAAAAAATCAATAGATTATTATAATCCTCCCTTCCAAATTGTTACCTCTAGCTAAAAGTTGGACTATATTATAGAGGAAGCTGTGGCCGAGCCCCAGTTATTGTTAACGAAGTAATTATTTTGTTGTGGTCTAACTGTGAATGATTAGTAAGGACAAAGGAGATAGAGAAAAATTTGTAGATTAGGGTTCACCATTCTTTATTAATTTTCACCTAGTAACTGTTTTTGTATATTTTTTTTGTCTACTTGATTTTACAAAAATGGTTATATTAAGAAAACAAGTCAACGATTAAATATCAAATCGCTTTTATGTCGGTGAAATTTACTAAAATCCATACAATAAAAAATAGAAATTTTAATCATATTTATCATAAGAAATTAAGAAAAACGAATTCTGAATTTTCGAAACAGTTATTAATGCATGAAAGTTTAATTAAATATAAACATTAATAAAAAGGTAAATTTTCAGTCTTCTTTTTTTTTTATTGATAAAGAACTTTCTATTTTTATTGATTCTTAAAAAGAATAGCAATTCGACTCATCCCTCCGTTCCCAAAGAGATATTCTTTTAAACATTTTCAGTTTACTATTTTGTTTCTTTTAAACAATGTTAGTAATCCGATGGACGACGCACTAACCGATTTTCAAATCAAAATTGTGATGGAAAAACACATTTTAAGAATATTTTTATAAAAATTTTGGTCATGACTGTAACCAACAACACAAATTTGGTCCAGTTGCTAAGATTTATTAAGAAAAAATAAAATAAAGAAGTGGTGTATTGGGAAATCATGCACAATAGTCTTAGGAATGTTTCGAAGGATAGAAAACTGCAAATTGCGACAGAGTAAAAGATTTGGTGAGGAGTTTTTTTTTTTTGTGCAATCATCAATGTAATCGCTAGTTTAATAACTTAACTTTTGTTCGAGTATAAAATAATTATATAAAACTAATTAAGATTATAATGAATGACTTGTAGATGAAGGGATGTCCTTTTTCGGGTTCAGAATTCATTGTTTCCAATGACAAAATTCGACAAAACCTAAGCATTCCTTGGTTTTTAAATTACCTATCTAAAGAAACTGTAGTTTCTTTTGCTTAATGGTCAACAACTATATCAAGACCAACAGGCTAATGTTGGGTTTAGCGACTTCTCTCATGACAAGTTAAGTAAATCTTGTTAGTATAAGTTTTAACCTAAAAACATTGTTGTACAGTTATTGTATTAATAAAATGAGGCATTTTGTTTATCTTTCTTATATTATTATGTATATTAATTGATAGAATTATCCTTCAATAAAATCTCATCTTAAATTAACATACGTGAGACATATGCTTGTAGGACATTTAATCATATGAGATATTATTCATAATATCCCTAGTTGGTCACTATTATGGGAATAATAAGTAAATTAATATTATCATACTCTTTCTGGCTCAATGAATTCTATTCTATTGAACATAATGACATTTACTGTCAGTCAAAGATTATTGATATATGTCTTAAGATATGATATGTAAAATAAACTCATCATTCTCCCCTATACTCACACAAACCTTAAACTCATTTGTTTCTGTAAATCCTACTCGTATATGCCTACGTAAAACACAAAGAAAAAAAATAAGAGAGAGGAGAGGAGGTAGTTGTGTTTTGGGTTGGAGATGCAAGGAAAATGAAAGGTTGAGAGAGAAAAGAATTGAAGTGAGAATCATGATTGTATATAAGAAAGGAAAGGAAAGGAAAGAAAAGAAAATTATTGAGTGATGAGAACGATATTAATATTTTTTTTAAAAGTAGAAATTTATGAGATAAGAGAGAATAGTGTAATCTTTTGATGAGGGGTATTGTTAAACAACTGCTATTCATTTTATTTACAATAATTTTTATTTATATGATAATTAATTAAAATTTATAAAAAATAAAAAAATCTGATAAAATGACATAAGCAAAATTTACTACTATTACATCTAGCAAAGTCATGTGTCATATTTTTATTTTCAATGTATATAGTTTTAATATAGTAGTATAGATTCAATATGCTTCAATTTGTTTTATTAAAAATATTTAAATCGGTAAAAACAAGTTCAGTATGGCTAAAAGTAATTTAAAAAAGTTTAAAATTGTTTAATTTGATTCAATATGGTTTGAATCATTTTAAAGACTTGAAAATTATTCAAAATATTTATAAAGGTTCAAAGTAGATAAAAAAAAGTTGAACATGGTTCAATTTGGTTTAAAATAGTTTAAAAATATTAAAATTGTTCTACAAAAAAGTTCAAAATGGTAAAAAATTACAACAAAATGTTCCAAATGATTTAAAATAATTTTGAATTAGTTTATAATAATTTTGGAACTTTCATATTTGTTCAAATTGTTCAGATCATTAACGCCATTGTTATTCTTCATTCTTTTCAATGTCTCTAACATTTAATTTCAAAAACTAAAAAAACAAAGAAAGTCTAACAAGTGCAGAAAGAGAGAAGATACGGACATAGTGTTCTCAACCCTGAAAAAGACGAAAAGAACTGAAATGTGTGATTCGAAAGACATGACTGTGGCCCGCAATATGAGCGGGAGAAATAAAACCAGAAAATTAGAAAAATGTCTATTTTTGTACTTTTAATTGTAGGAATATCAGAGTATGTTCATTTTTTTATACCCATTCAACATTGGACAATTATATGAATGCTCGATTTTTAGTTTACAATTGTAAAAATGTCAAGTTCTGTGTTTTAGTGTTCATTTTTAGAGAGAATACAAAGTGACATTTTTGCAATTTAAAACATGAAATCGAGCATTCATATAATTGACCAACGTAAAACGGACATAAATAAAAATGAACAAAAATATCCTGACATTCTTATAATTTCAAACTCAAACCGTCATAATTTGTCTAATTATCTGAAATTAAAACATAAATCACGTGGGTAAAGATGAATAATTAGGTGAATATGCGAGTTACACTCTTTTGAATGAGTTTAAAAATATAAATACCATAAATACTCCTTCAAAATGAATTTGAGTGAATTGTAAACGAAAATAAAATTAGATATTTTCACAAACAAAATATAGAAGTAAGTATTTATCTAAAAGAAACACAAACTAAACATCTTTAAAAAATAAAAAACTAAAATATACACTGCACATAGTTAACTGCAACTCCTTCGTATCTTGCTGTTATATTTGTTCAGCATCATGTCCATTGATCGCATACTTTTGATAGAGATTTTAAGAAAATAGGACTTAAATTAATCAAGTTATATAAAGACAATTTTCACCTTCAACTCTTTCAGATTCACTGTAGTTAAATTCGGACATTCCAAGTGATATGTGAATAAATAGATTAAAAATTATTCAAATTCAGATAAACTAACCAAAGAAGTGACACCTCAAATCATGAACAAGGCTTTCATTACTCAAATTCAAATAAACTAACCAAGGAAGTGACACCTCAAATCATGAACAAGGCTTCCTTCAACATTGAAAAACAAATTTGAGGTACATAAAACATTAAATAAGCTCCTTCCTGATGACACGTTATTGGACAGTTACCTTATTTTAAAAAGCAGGTTTGATGTTGAAAAGAGTACATGATCAGTTAGAACTACCGCTCCTCCACTCCACCTCCTGCAAGAAGCAACTCAAGTACAATTCCCATGCAACCTTTTTTGTACTAATAAAACATCGTCTTCAACACCGGTTCCACATTAAAATTACGAAATAAACAAGAATTACCGAAGCCCTTCTGTAGAATCTATATAAAAAAAAAAAAAAAATTCCTTTCCTGTTTGCCGATTTCTCCAAGTATTTCAGTTCTTTTTGATTATTCCTCATTCTATGCCGCTTCTTCCCTCCCGTCATCAAGGAATCTCAGAAGTTCAAGAACCAATGCCAATGCCATTTTGTTCAAACTCCATAAAGCGGTAAGAATACTTTGACAAAGGAGTAGGCCAGTGCACCCGTGAAGATATAACTGTCCACTCTATCCAATATTCCACCTGCAGTAAGCAAAATTTTGAACTTTACACAAAGCTAAAAGAGAATGATTACTCATAAGAAATTGAAACAGTTTGCATATGTTTTGAACATCCCTTGCAGCTAGGAAGTAGTCAAATATTCAAGCATCTTTGCGGACAATATTACAAAAAGTTAAAAGGTTTAAACCCTGTTCTCCTGCCTTGCCCTACCCCAATTTCCCAGGAAGTACTGAAGCTCAAAACAAAGGAAGAAGACAATAGTGAAACTTGCAAAAAGCATTTATCTGTGAATTCAATATTCCTAAGGTCTACATTCACAATCTACATGAAAATCCAACGATCCACATAATATTAAAGCATTAAAAAATACACGATAGTATCGATAAACCCAAGATTCTTGCAGAATAAAATCCAAGTCATGCGTCTTCTGCTGGTCAACAAATAAAACAAGTATCTAAATAGTCTTTTAACAAAATACATTTCTTTACTACACTAAATAATTCACTCGTTCATATATCTGTTTTTAGGAGTTTTGAAATGGAGAAAATCCAGCACAAAAAAGCACCAAAATATTCATCCATAAGCGCAGTGTATTGATTATGACATCACAACAAAGGTGGAAAATCATGGAAAAGCAAACGTTGTACCAGCAGAGAAATTAATTTGTCATTACATTGCATAGCACTTGGGACCTGGCATGACATCAGCCTGCCAGGTTGTAATGCATTTTATAACTAGTACGATTGCACTAATACCACCTTTACAATGTTCCACGAGAGTCCATCTAAAACGTACAGCTAACAATGTCATGTTTTCAAGTAATAACAGAAATGGAAAAGTGAAGCTGATAAATTCTCACAAGAGGTAACATTTGAAAGCTCATATTCTCGTGCTTTCTTTTTCCTGTAATTGTACTTACTACCGATCCTAAATTTTGATTCCTAGGATTCATCTAACTTTTAAGCCTCCTATCTAAAGTTAAAAGGGAAGTCTTCCATATTTTGTATGAATACATAATTTGAGCAGCAAAATAATTAGTAAAACAGACATGACGGGAGGCACTAACACATAGATCACGAGTTTCTAAAATTGAACTTGTACGAATATGTAATTACAACATTGAGATGCAAGAGTAGGGTAAAACTTTAAAGGCTCCCAGAATGGACGCAATTAGATATAGCAGTCCAACATGACAGACATTATACAGGAGGACCAGACTTAAAGAAGCTATTTGAATACAGCTTTTTTTTTATGTATAACTTTTGAATACAGGACTTCCAACTGCAGAAAATGCTGCAATTAGAAACTAACAACTAATGCCTAAAGGGGGATAAAGCATTGCTAAAAGCTTCAATTACAGGTTAAAAACATGAGATTTCTAAAGGTCGGTACTGAGGGAAAAAACAGAAGGGACATCAGAACAACAATCTGTTTGAAGAAATACTCTAAAATGTTCTACCATGAATTGTTGTTTTCTAGGCAGGACAAAGGCCAAGGTAACGACAGATCTCAGTAAAGCTGATGACAACTGGTTGGTTTTAAGACCAGAATGCAATATAAAAAGTCTGACGCTTCACATAATCCAAAAGGACCCAAAATTATAGTCATCTGCCTATATCACGAGGAAAAATAATTACCATGTCCAGGAATTAGAGAGCCCGAGTCCTTAACACCGGCATCACGCTTGATCATTGACTCCGTAAGATCACCAAACACAGACCCAAAGAAGTTCAGAATTCCAAAAGCTATTGCACTGAGAACAACATAAAAAATAAAAAGATATATCAACATCAGGTTAACACGTGCAACATGGCACATGATCCATACATAAATTAAAATGTTTTCCTTCAGACCTTCTTATTTTCATAAGGCAGTTCCAAATCAAAACACATCCAGTAATGTAACCGTTGTCCATTTGGACAAAGACTCAGAAAAAAACATTATTAATGAAACATACTTCCTAATAAATGCAAATGCAGCTCTATGATTGTCAGCTGCATATGCCAGCAGCTTGTGAATATTTGATGTATCAGGCTGGTCAGTAAAATCACCTGTATTACAACGCGACAATGTTTAAGTGAGCCTCGGTACTAACAAAGGAATATTTTCATTTAGCTCCATTTGTTTGGAGGAAAAATTTCCTAAAAAGTATTTTGCTTATTTTTCTATTTTTTGTTTGAACAGGAAAATAGTCAACATAGAAATAACTTATCTAAACAACTTGTTTTGTGACAAAGTGTTTTCTTCTTTTAAAAAGAGGATAACATTTTCCACTTTTTCACTCACTCACATATAATGTCTAATATTATACATTTTTTAATTGTTTTAAGTTTTATCAAAGAATTTTATTTTGTTAATGTATTTTTAATGAGTTCACATTCTTTAAATGAATTTAAATATTTTTTTATTAAATTTTCATATGGTTAGCAAACACAGAAAGTACAATTCTGAAAAGTAAAATTCCGAAACTCATTCTCCATGGATAAAATTTTTTTCCAAGAATTCATTTTTCATCAATCAAACAGAGCCTTGATATAATTTCTATTCCATATATTTAAGACTTTTTACAAAGGATTAATGCATAGAAGAGGCCCTAAACTATAAAGAACATTAATTATAACTTCAACCAAAAATAGCCATCATGAACTATTCATCTTTGGTTATTTCTAGTCTCTTATTTAACTAAAATGTGATAATTAATTCTCAAATCATTACAGTAAAGACTGTATTTACCAGAACTAAATAGCACCAAAAACCGCACTTCTTTTATAGAGTTCTAAAACTCCTAGTCACCCCCCAACCTTTTCTTGTGGCCTAGAGAATGCTGCTGGTAAATCCGTATACCCTAATTAGAACTCAACTTTTTTTATTTTATCTAAACCATTTTATATCCCGATCTATGGTTTTATTGTTGAGTCATTAGAGTACTAGTAATATAGAATCTCATGTAGTTTTTGACATTTATTTACAAAATATAAAAGAGAAGAATGAAGAAAACGAAAGTGCTAACAGTACAATCGATACACATGGATAGCAAGAGATACGCGAGTAACTAAATTAATCGAGGTCAGATACAGGGATCACTCTAGACAAACAATGGATATTTTGGTTTGAATCACGACAATCATAAATGAGCTACGCATGCAAGTCTTTAGGGATATGCATGTAAAAGCACAAATATGCGTGTACATAAGTGATATTCTAATATCTCATGAAAGGGTCAAAAACCTAGAAGTTCTGGAACTGCAAGTAAGAATCAACCCACATAAGCATCAAAATATGCAAGTAACACACTAGGATAAACAAACACGAGCAAGTTAGAGATACACTGAAAAAGATTTCCATAGAGACCAATACACACATGTAAATCTTTTGTGCGTCTTTTTTAAGATGACAGAGAACAATACAAATGCAGATATTTGTAAGTTTAGACACGCTACTCGTAGAAGTGTATCGACATGCACACAAGTTCTCTACGAAAAAAAAGCAAAAAAAATTGTATAATGCAAAGTTATGTGTCTAAATGGCCAGAAAATCCAAATTAAGATAGAGCTCACAAACAACATTTGCAGAGACTTAAAAATCAATCTTACATTATTAGTGCGTATACTCTTTAAATCAAATATTGAATATATATTTATATATATATATATATATATATATATGAAATATGAAGAAGAACTGATAAGTCTTCATTACTGGTTATACACTTATATACACGTATTGCCATAATTGCTTAGGCTAATTTCTAGAGATTTTTTTACTGATTTACAGCCCTAATTGAGTCAGCTAAGGTAACACATATCTAAGGAAACAATCTTAACATATTCACTCTCTACAATCTAATGTATTCACACACTACTTTCCACACTCCCCCTCAAGCTGAAAATGTCCTCCATTGATAGCTTGCTGGTTAGAGTGTTGAACTTATCTTGTAGGAGTTCCTTTGTAAGAATGTCGGTTGTTTGTCGTAACGTAGGAATATAGGTTATACAAATAACCCCTGAGTTGGCCTTTTCTTTAATGAAGTGCTTGTCAATTTTTATATCTTTAGTCCTGTCGTGTATCACTGGATTGTGAACAATAGAGATTGCAGCCATATTATCACAGTAGACTTTCATAGGCCTTTTTATCGAGACCTTCAATTCCTCTAACACTCTTTTAATCCACATAGCTTCACATACTCCTAAGGCCAGGGCTCTTAGTTCTGCTTTTGCGTTGCTCCTTGCTACCACACTCTGTTTTTTACTCCGCCAAGTTATTAAGATTCCACCAACAAAGGTGCAGTACCCTGAAATTGACTTTCAGTCATTCTTGTCACTTGCCCAATCTGCATCAGTGTAGACTTCAATGTCTAGTTCTTTCCTCCTTCGTATCATCAACCCTTTTCCTGGTGTACCCTTTAGGTACTTTAACACCATGTATGCTGCTGTAAAATGCTCTTCTCCTGGAGCATGCATGAACTGACTCAGGAGTCCCATGGCAAAGGCAATGTCTGGTCTAGTATGGACAGGTATACCAGCCTCTAGTATTTTTCCCTGCCAATTATTTTCCTAGGCTTAGCCGGCAATAGCTTTACATTTGCTTCTACTGGTGTGTCGGCTGGCTTGCATCCAAACATTCCTGTTTCAGTTAGAAGGTCTAGGATGTACTTCCTTTGATTTACAAAAATCCCTTCCTTTGATCTTGCAAACTCCATTCCCAGGAAGTATTTCAAGGGGCCGAGGTCCTTAAGTTCAAATTCTTGTGCCAATCTTCCTTTAAGGTTGCGATTTCCTATGCATCATTGCCAGTAATGATAATATCATCCACATATACAATTAGGACAACAATTTTACCTCCAAATTGTCTGCAAAATAGATTATGATCCGCCTGGCTTTGTGTATATCCCAAGCCTTTCACAACCCTTCCGAATCTCTCAAACCAAACCATGGGCGACTATTTCAGTCCATACAAGGATTTTTCTAACTGGTACACCATATTTTTTCCCATATTTTTCTTCGAATTCCGGAGGCACACTCATAAGCACTTCCTCCTCTAAGTCTACATCAAGCCGGTGAAGTAGCCAGTCCATGCTTGCCGATAGTGATAGTAGGATTCGGATGGTGTTGATTTTAGCCACAAAAGCAAAAGTCTCCTGGTAGTCGATGCCTCAGGTTTGAGTGAACCCTTTTGCAACTAGTCGTGCCTTCCTCCTTTCTATACTTCCATCAGCTTTAAACTTTATGGTGAAGACCCACTTGCACCCTACAATCTTCTTTCCTCCTAGGTTAGCCACCAATCTTTAGGTCCTGTTCTTTTCCAGAGCCTTCAACTCTTCTAAACCACTTCTTTCCACTCTTTGTCGGCCAGAGCTTCCTCAATGTTGGATGGAATAAAAGCCTTCGTAACCTTAGAAACATAGGCCTGGTGCTTCGCAGAAAGTCTCGTATACGAGACAAACTAAGCAAGGGAGTGTTTGATGCACTTTCTGCTTCCCTTCCAAACTGCAATGGGGAGATAATAATCTCTTGGCAGCTCCTCGGCTTCATTCTCAGATATGGTCTGAGGTTCTGCTAATTGAGGTTCCATTGGCAGTGGTAACGTTTCAGTTGTCTCCTGGTAGTGTTTCTGGAGTCATTCGTGGCGAAGGAGAATGGTTGAGCGAGGCTCCTTTCTTTCTCTGGGCTCGTTTTGAGTAAACACGCAATGGGGACGTCTTTGTGGGTGCTGCAGTAGCTTCTGTAGGGGTTGTGGCAACCTCCAATGGCAGTGGTTTCGATTCCTTTGTGTCAGTGGCTGGCAAAGGGCGAGGAATAGGGTTGTCGACTTCCTAAAAATTACCTTCATTCTTTGTTGAACTTCCCTTTTCTGATCCACCTTCAGAATTTCCTTCGGTTGCTAGCTTCTCCCCCTGAAAGAAATACCGTTGGTTCTCAAGGAATGTGACATCCATGGAAACCACCGTTTTCTTGGTCTGTGGGTTGTAACAAGCGTACCCCTTTTAGTTGACTGCATAACCCAAAAACATCATCTTTTCTGCCCTAGGATCCAGCCTTGACTATCCCTTAGAGTGAACATACACCACACACCTGAAAGTTCATAATGATAATCCATTTGGAAACTTGTAATTCAGAAAGCATCCTTTAATGGAGTGGAATGGAGTGGCAAAGTTGAGGACTATGGAGGGCATTCCGTTAATAAGGTAAGTTGCCATGAGTAGGGCATCTCCCCATATGTACTTCGGGACATTCATTGTAAACATGATTTCCCTTGTGACCTCGAGTAAGTGCTTGTTCTTCCTTCCAGCAATACCATTTTGCTAAGGTGTGTTACACAAGTAGTTTGTTGGAGGATGTTTTTTTCCCGAAGGAACACTCCCAACGTTTCATTTATATATTCAGTTCCATTATCTGAGTGCAGCCTTTTGATTCTGCATTAGAATTGATTTTCAACCAATCTGTAAAAGGTTTGAAATGCTCCAGCCACTTTTGACTTTCTTTCATTAGAAAAACCCAACACATCCGCGTGTGATCATCAATAAAAGTGACAAACCATCTCTTCCCAGATTTTGTTTTTATCTGAGAAGGACCCCATACGTCGCTATAAACCAAAGAAAACGGTTCAGATGGTGTATAAGTCTTTTGAGGGTATGTACTTTGGTGGCTTTTAGCCAAAATATAGTGTTCACAAGAAAGATGAGGAATATCCTTATTTATCTTATTTGGCAGCAATTTCTTTAAGTACATTAGATTAGGATGACCTAATCGATTGTGTCATAGGATAACCTCATCAGTTATTGAGTCCGGGCCTTTGATGCCAAGCCCACAGTGCTGTCCCCTTTTTATTCTTCCCCAGCTAGTTAGTACAGCCCCCTTCTTAAATCACCACTGTCAATCGTCTTCCCCGATGGTTGCTTCTGAAAGAGACACTGAGAATCACCAAATGTTACACAACATTTTGAATCCTGAATGAGTCTGCTTACAGACAGAAAATTGCAGGTTAGTTTAGGCACATCCAATACAGATTTCAGCAGTAAATTAGGTGAGATGGTAATAGTGCCCCTGCCCGCTATTTGAGCAAAAGATCCATCTGCCACCTTTACTTTTCCATGTCCATTAGATGGTTCATAAGTGTGAAATAAGGAAGAATTGTAGGTCATGTGGTATGTGGCTACAAAGTCCACTATCCAAGTGTCATAGTTTGGAGGTTTAGAGTAGAGTTTACCCTGGTGGTTTCCGGACGTGTTTGGAGCACTCACTGAGTTGGCCTGAGGCTGCTGCTTCAGGTATTTTCGTAAGAAATTGAGTTGTTCAGTGCTAAGCACTTCACCTTCGGTTTCGAGTGCGCTGGCTGGTTTCTGTCCTTTATGCTCTCTGGAACCAGTGGGCTTGCCGTGCAGTTTCCAGTAGGTTTCCCTGGTGTGCCTTGGTTTTTTGCAGTAGTCACACCACACTCCAGCCTTTTCATTCTTGTTTTTATTCCTTGGAAACTTTGCTGCCGGTGTTGTGTCCTCATTTGCCACAAGTGTTGATCCTTCGAGGGAGGTTTCTGAGGACTGAGGAGGCTTATCAAGCATCACACATCTCCTTGTTTTCTCACTTCGAACTTCTGCAAATGCCTCATCCAAAGATGGCAAGGGGTTCCTTCCGATTATTCTCCACCTTACCTCATCAAATTCCATGTTTAGTGTCCAGCTAGAAACTTGAAGATTCTCTGGTCATTATCACCTTTTTGTAGTGTTTGAGGTCATTTTTCGATTCCCAAGTATGGAAATGAAACATATCGAGATCTTACCAAAGACCTTTGAGTATGTTGTAATACTAAGTAACACCCAGGTTCCCTGTCGAGTTTCCCCTTTTTGAGATTTACTTCATACATTTGGGACTTATTATCCATGTCTGCATACATTAGGACTAGGTTTTCCCATAGTTCCTTTGCAGTAGAATAGCCCATATAAGTTGAACCAATGCTGTCCTCCATAGAATTGACCAATAAAGTCATGATCATGGAGTTTTCAGCCTCCCAGTTCTCATAATCTAGGTCGGTTTCTTCAGGTGCCCTTATCTTTCTAGTGAGGTACCCATACTTCTTCCCTTTCAAATACAATACCACCGATTGAGACTACATCAGAAAGTTCTTGCCGTTCAGCTTCATCATTGTGATTCTAGGGGAGGATCTCCAGTCAGATTCACTAGACATCTGCTGAGAAGGGTGGTTTGAGTTCACAACTTCAAATGTGGACATGGTGAGTGATTTAGGGTAGAGAGTTTCGGTAGGCTAGAAAGTAGGAATAGAGTCGTAGCTCTGATACCAAGATGAAATATGAAGAACTGATAAGTTTTCATTACTGGTTATACACTTATATACACGTATT
>CANYCX015689981.1:0-12079 GCA_948193385.1 Breynia disticha f. nivosa
CCTAAGGAGAAACCAAGGTTCTGTATTTTGAAGTAAACTAATATGGGTTCATCAGATCGATTGTTTAATAGAGAGAGAGCTGTTCATGAGTTACTTGGAGGTAGTTTTGGTAAGTAAATGTAACATCTTTGTTGTTTTGATCCATTTTATGGGGACGAAAAAGGGATTAAATGTTGTGTCTTTATGGTTTTATAGTTGCAGATGTTATCTTGTGGAGGCAAAAGAATGTCACTGTTGGGATATTATTTCTGACTCTATCTTCTTGGATTGTGTTTGAGATTTCTGGCTACACTTTGCTGTCACTTGTTTCTGCTGTTCTCCTCCTCCTCCTTACTATTCTTTTTCTTTGGGCCAAATCTGCAGCGATTCTTAACAGTTATGTTCTTAAACAATCCTGTTCTTTAACATCTAAAAGACTTAAACTGTGTATTTCCCCCCTTTTTGCAGACCAACTCCACCATTGCCAGAGTTGTATCTGTCAGAAGAATTGGCAAATGAAGTTGGAACCTGGATACGAACGCATGCGAATGCTTTGCTCTCAGTTTCCCAAGACGTTGCCCTTGGGAAGGACTCTAAGTTGTTCTTTAAAGTGGCTGCATACCTTTTGTTGATATCTGTGGTTGGAGGCCTAACTGATTTTCTAACTTTGGCCTACACCAGTAAGTTTCATTCACCAGTAAGATTGACATCTCATCCTTAAACCTCTTCTTTTGCTGATCATCCATGGTTTAATGTGGGTTCAATAATTTCCTTGCCACAGGCCTTGTTGCTGTTCTTACAATTCCCGTTCTTTATGAGAGATATGAAGATTATATTGACACATATACCAAGCTGATGTGCAGGAAAGTATTGCAAATATATGTGAAATTTGATGTTAAGTGCATTGGAAGAGTTCGAAAATGGATCTTGGAAAAGCAGAAACTAAGCTGATTTCTTTCAAATGCAACTTCTCCGGCGTTGGCTGTCGAGTGCTTTGGTTATTTCATGATTATTATCAAGCTTTGGGTTCAGGAAATCTGTCTTCTCCCTTATTCTTTCTAGTTTTCTTTTTCTTTTTTTTTTCCTTCTTCTTGCTAGAAAAATGTTTTCTTTTAAGCCTTTCAACCAATCGGTACAACTGCAGAGAGCAGTAAATATTACCATCACTGAGCACATTTTCACTATTCATCGCTCAATGTTCAGCTTGCAACTGCATTTTCTCTACGAAAATCCTACAAATTCTAGCAAGAATAAGGGAGAAGACAGATTTCGTGAACCCAAAGTTTTTTGGGCCATTCTTTTAGCTTTGAAATTTTCTCATTGTTAGCAGTTTATATTTTTGTTTTCAAAGGAATGCTCTTACTCTGGCGTGAGTAGTGTACTAATCTTTTGAATCCAGTGACGGGTATCATACTCCCAAAAAATTATGGTATAAGAACATCACAAAACACTGAACCAGAAAGGGTAGAATATAAAGCATAAGGTTGATCATGTAAATATAGCAAGCGAAATCAAGTTTATGATTATTGCAAAGCTATTTGATGTTCCTTCATCTACATTGCAAAATTGGTGTAAATGAGACCTAAATTTCCTGTTATTTCTCAAGTTTTCTCATGGCTTCTTCCTTCCTAAAAATCCATGCAATTGTATTGCCTCATCTCAGTAAATTATTGCCTCAAGACGACTCTATGCTTCTGACAAATTTCTTGGCCTGACGCAAGGAAAATAAGCAATTCGATAATACTCTTCATTTGAGAATCAGAAGTAGCAAGAGAAAATTAAGAACTCGGAAGAGTTGATGCAAATCATACCTGCTCTAGAGTTAGAAACATAATCACATTCCAAGATCCTAGCCGCCCGAAGTTTGGAATGAAACCCTTGTAGAAAGCCAAAGGACCCTGCAAATACCATGTCAGGCATTGAGATTAAACTAGAACGTAAGTTAAAGTAATTGCATCGTTGAAGAAGATAATCATACATCATTCTTCAAAGTTTTGATGAAACAGTCAAGCGTGCTTGTGTAAGCGGAATCACCCATCATTCTTGACTTGACCTGCAAGAAAAGAGGCCATAGGGTCCATCAACTAAACAAATCTTTAAGAAATAACAAGACCATGCTGCTGAAGAGCTTAACAAGGAAGAGGGAACATATCAGGAAGCAAATCATTGAAAGTTGAAACAACAGTCTCCACAAGAATTTTGAATGATCTACTGCCTTATTACACACAAGGGGCGCGGAAAATTTTCAAAGTACAAACTGTTCTAAATATTTGTAATCTGAAATTCTTTAAGCTAATCTCAAAAGACCTGTAATAAGAGGTCTAATTACCATAAAACAAGAATTTTGCATGAACAAGTGCCATCTAACCAATATTGAAATACTTCTAATCAGACTGATAAACCAAGCACTATATAGCAGCATCGGCATTTGACACAGTGCATCAAATTCTAGCTTAATGGCTACATTTTCCCTTATTATTTACAAATATGATTTAATATTAAACTATTTGCTAGCTAATTACACGCAAGTGGACAAGGAAAGATTAAAATTACAAACTAATCTTGAATGGATTTGATTATGTACTACGGAAGCATACCACATCAACTGGGGAACCAATGCAAACAGCAAAAAAGCCTGCCCCCAGTCCAGAAAGGAGATGAGTGACAACGTTATCTGTGAATCCAGGAATTTTCAAAATGGTCTGCAGAAAAGAAAAATTGAATTAGGAATTTGAACTAAGAATTAAAAGATGTTCTGTACAAGATGAGAAGAGACATGGACTGACCTGCTTCACTTGGTCATAGCTTGCTAGTTCAGCTGCATTTATAATAGCATTTCGTGCTACATTTGGTCCAAGTCCAGTCCAAAGAGCACCAATTCCTTCCTGAATAAGAGAAAATATAGTGCAAAAACATAAGAATCCCAAACTTCTTAAATAGCTGAACGGAAATGTGTTCACGCAAAAATTTTCATCATCTTTCTTTAGATACAAAACCTGTCTCACGATTGTTGAATAAGCATTCAACGCTCCAGTATAGCGCCTGGGAACACCAGGGGGCAATTTACCTTCAGCCTGAAGTCTGACTTTGACAAGATCAGTTGGATTGGCTATAGTAATTGCAAGAGCACCTGGTTATGAGACAAAGTATGATTTATAGCTCATAACGCAAGGGGATATAAACGCTGAAATTATACGAGTCAAAAGGACATTAAAGACAGTAATGCAGACTTCATTGTTCAAGATAACTATAAACAGGAACAAGTACCTTCAATACTTACAGAAAAATGTGCTAATTTTCTTATTGAAAATGTGGACGTAAAGGTTTATTTCTAAAGCACCTATTATCAAACTTACCAGTTGTAAGTGCTGCAAGAATTTTTTTGGTCAGAGGGACATCTCCAACAAAGTCACTACCAACATACAATGTCTTTACCTGCAAAAAGCACGACACATTTGCGTATTCAAATCATGAAATTGCAGCCAAACATAAACATATAAACTATCCATCCATCAGTTACACATTGATAACGTACAGGCTCATATAAACCAATTCTCAAACCGCCAAAAAGACATTGTCGATGCAGTCCAGGGATAATGCCTTTCCAGAGTGCTGAAAGACCTTCTTCTCTTGCAATGGTAGCAACTGTTCCCAACATTCCTCTGTATTTTGGCAAAGCCACATCTCCAGCGACAGCTTTCTTTTGAAGCTGGAGCCTGACTTTAGCAGTATCTAAAGGAATTGTACATATCTGCAATCATATCAAGCAAACACTCCTGAATAAACTTAATTCAATAACTAAAACATCTAGTTAAAAAGCAGCAAACTTTTGGCAGAAAAGAGAACCCTAAAGATCTGAACAATTCAGCAAATAGAGAATGCAATGTTAAGGAAACCGACAGTGATTCCAACGTTAGACCAACGAACACCACAGAAAGCAACTTCGCTAAGAATCCAGTTTTGGTTCCAAAAAAACTCAAAAGAAAACACAATGTCACCATTTGCTGTTTTTTCAAATTTATGATTCAGAATTTCATCAAGTGCCAGTGTTAATGAACAAAGTTCAGAACTTTAACGGAAAACACAGAGTCTATAAAAACAATCCTGATCCATTTTCAATCTCGTGAATAACAAAGTTGAGAATTTTACTTCAAAAAAAAAGCTCTAAATAAGCTATCTTTTCTAATAATTAAGAAAAGTTTTAATAAATTTGAATGATGTTAATAACTAAGTTCAGAAATTTAACAAAAAACACTCCAAAGAAACTATCTTGATCAACAATCAAGACAAGACTAAATAATTCACGACGTGCCGGCAAAGGAAATATCAGATTTTCCCATAGTATCAAAGGCTATAAACTGTCTCAACTCTCAATCAATAAAAAAAAAAACTGGATCAACCCAGAAACACATTACCTCAGCAAAGCAAGCAGCGAAAGCACTACTAGCAAAAGTGCCGGCAAAAGAAATATCAGATTTTCCCTTAGTATCAGCCACCATTGTTTGAGATCAAAGAAGGCTTCTTTTTACACTTTGTTTGGATAGGGTGTACAGTGGTGAGTTGTGTTGTTGGATTCCTTTGTTTTGTAGAGAGAGAGAGAGAGTGATTGGTTTAAAAAAAAAAGAATCTTGGGAAAAGTGAAGAAGCAAATTGGGTTTGCTTTAGTTCCAGTCGTTGTTAGTTTCCGGTGTGATTTCGTCATATTTCAATTTTTTTTTCTTGCTGACAGTTTCACCGCAATTCAAAGCCGGTCAACGATGGACAGATGAGATTGGAGGCTAGAAATGGTTTTACAGTGCATCCCAACTCAGCTGACTTTGTGCGGCGATATGAGAGCATTCCTACTCATAAACCACTTCAAAATGTTACCTCAACATTTAATTAATTTTTACTATTAATTAAACTCTTCATGTTAATAAATCTCAAAATCTCTTAGGTTTGCCACCTAACACAAAAGAAGAGGATAAATCTCATTATAGGGTGAATGTTGCAGCATGAATCTTAAAAAGAGTCCTCACGTGAGGACGCGATTATTATCATTAAAAATTTGTAATTTTCAATCCAATTCATTCATTTTGACTGTAATTTTTTTAAAAAAAATTACACGCACAACTGAAAACTTACGAGTTGTAACAATATGAACAGTATTGTTAAACTTTTCACTCATTTATAATGTTTTTTAACGTGTGAACAACACTTTTACAAGAATTCTCACGTGAGGACTCTTTTTAAGGTTCTCACCTAAAAATTTATCCCATTATAAATGCTCTTATACCAAAGAAAAATAAATTAATTGTTAGATTCATGTCTTGGGGAGGGCACTCAATGCATGAAATTAATGAGCTAATCTTAATAACGGAATTGAACTTTTTGAACGAAAGAAAAATTAAAATGAATCATAAACGAGTAATGAATCTGTATAGATAGATCATCATAAATGAAACATTTTATACTCACTCTGTCTCATTTTAAGTGTCAATTTTTTGTTTATTACACATTTTAAGAAATTTCATTTATTACAGTAACTTTTCCAATTTTACCCATGTATTGGAACTATACAAAAAGATGTGATTGGCTATATAGTGTAGATATTTTTTGGAAATATGAACTTCTATCATTAATATCTAAGGGTATTTTAGTAATATTTTTGTAAAAGTTTAATTTGTGACACTTATTTTAAGACAACTAAAATGCACTTGCCAATTCTTCTTCGGATTCGCAAGTTCGTGGCTGTTAACAAATGTAGGAGCTTTAAGCTTGAAAACTCGTGGTGTAGAGAAGAAGAGTGTTCTGACATAATCAAATAGTGCTGGGAGATGAGCAAAGGCTGGACACTAACGCAGAGGATGGAAAAATGCGGGGCAAGTTTAAGTAAGTGGGGTTCTGAGTTAGTGAATTCCTTGAGAAGCAAGATTATTGCTGTGAAGAGGCAGATTGCTTTTCTTCATGGAAAAGGGGATCAATGGCCTTTTGAGGAATTGAAACGTGTTGAGAATGAGTTCCACGAGCTTCTGCAGAAAGAAGAGGCTTATTGGAGGCAAAGAGCTAAGCTTTTCTAGCTCAAGTCAGGTGATGTTAATATTCATGTTTTCATGTTGTTGCCAATGGTAGGAAGGCTAAACGTGAGATTTTTGCGCTTCAAAGTGAAGATGGATCTTGGGTGGGGAAAAGTTCGGGATTGGATGAGCTCGTGCGTAATTACTTCTATCAACAATACAAGAGGGACCCTGTGGAGTGGAATAAAATGGATGGTTTTGTTGAAAAGTATGTTAGTGAATATCAGAATCGAGAGCTGATGGAACCTTTTGTGATCGACGATGTGAAGGAAGCTTTATTCTCGATGCATAATGACAAATCTCCGAGGCCTGATGGGCTTAAAGTGGCATTTTTAAAAAAATATTGGGGAATTTTCGGGATTGATCTGGCTAAAGTTTGCATCGGTTGAATTTTTGTTGGGGCAATTCCGATGGAGATCAACTTGATCAACATTGCTCTAATTCCAAAAAAGTAACAGCCCAGTTGTTTGAAGGAATTCAGACTCATTTCTTTATGCGACATCATTTACAAAATAGCCTCTAAAATGCTGGCAAATCAGTTCAAAAGGCTGCTTTCCAACATAATCTCCAAGGCACAAAGCGCCTTTATGGCGGGGAAGCTCATTACTGACAATATAATTGTTGCTAATGAGATCGCTCATTTCATGCGTAGGAAGAGGAAGGGAAAGGTGGGTTTGGCTACGCTTCAGTTGGATTTGGCCAAGGCGTACGATCAGATTGACTAAGGTTATCTTAAAAATATTATGCAGGCTTTTGGCTTTTTGTGAGCAATGGATTCATCTTATCAGATGTGTATTAGGAGTGTGAGATTCAATGTTATCCTTAATGATGAACTTGTTGGTCCTGTTGTGCTGAAACCGGGTCTTCGTCAGGGAGATCCCCTTTCGTCGTATTTATTTGTTCTGGGTGTGGAGGGGATGTCTCATATGCTTGGAAGGCTTTAAGAACGTGGTCTGATTCATGGTTGTGCAATCTCGAGAGGGGCTCTGAGTATTTCCCATCTCCTCTTTGTTGATGATTCTGTTTTATTTTTTAAGGCTAATGATTTTGAGAGTGTGCATATCAAAAAGGTGTTGGTGGACTTTTGTTTTGCTTCGGGACTTGGGATTAACATGCAGAAATCCTCTCTTACGTTCAGTGGGAATGTTATGACCGAGATGTGCTCAAAGGTTTGTAATCTTTTTGGTGTGGCTGACGATGTTGGGGAAGCAAGTATTTAGGTATGCCTTTGGTCCCAGGGAGAAACAAGAGGGGTGTGTTTGGATACATTAAAGATTCGCTGCGATGTAAAATTGATACTTGGAAGAAGCGTCATTCTCTAAGGTTGGGAAGGAGATTCTTCTCAAGTCGGTGTCCCAAGCACTCCTGTGCTATGTCATGAGTTTGTTCCTTCTTTCGACTGAGCTGTGTAAGGAATTGAAGAGAAACATGAATGGCTATTAGTGGTGTGACTTTAGGGAGGAGGGAGGTATTAGATGAAAGAGTTGGGAAAGACTGAGTTACAAAAAATGCAAAGGTGGAATGGGGTTCAAAGTGCTTCAAGATTTCAACATTGCCTTGCTTGCCAAGCAAGTCTGGAGGTGTATCTCGAACCCAGATTGTTTGATGGCTAGAACTCTTAAGGCTAAGTACTTTAAGGATTGTGAGGTTACTGAGGCAATTCTTGGTGATAGACCAAGTTTCATATGGAAAAGCATCTGGAAAGCGTTGGACCTTATTAAGATGGGGCTAAAAAAAGGATTGGTAATAGGCATTCCACTCATGTTTAGGGTGACCCTTGGTTGGTGGTCGTGGGAGTCCTTGGGTGGAATCTAAAATGACTCTTTAGACTAGTGGTTTGAGAGTTGTCAATTTGATGTATTATGGGGAAAGGTGTTGGAATGAGGGTCTAACAAATGCGTTGTTCTCGGATAGGGATAGGAGTCGGATCTTATCGATCCTTCTTAGCCCTAGATGTAATGAAGATTGTTGGTTTTGGGAGGGTGAAAAGAGCGGGATTTATAGTGTGAGGAGCGGCTATTGCTTTCTTCATGAAGCGAGGTGTGAGAGGGTTGACAGTTCGCGTGTTGACTTCTAGCATAAAATCTGGTTCGTTGCTGCCCTTCCTAAGATGGTCTAATTCTTCTGGAGGGCAATCTCGAATTTCCTTCCTACTTTAGACAATTTGATCCGTCGTGGTGTTAAGGTAGACTCTCTGATCTACCAGGTCTATAGTGAGGAGAGGGAGGCTATGTTTCATTTGTTCTTTAAGTTCCCTATGTCTATTTCAGTTTGGCGGGGGTATGAATTTTGGAGAGGTGTTTGGCAGGTGGTTGACTTGTGAGGGTGGGTTTCTGAGATGCTTCGTTTGGTGAAGCGTGAGGATTAGCCTCGACTGGTGGCTGCGTGCTGGTCCCTGTGGAACAATTGCAATGATGTTGTATGGAGAGGGTGTGGTGGCTTAGCACGAGATGTGTTGTGGCATGGGTTAAATGTTCTCAATGTTTGGGTTAGAGCTAGAAAGACAGAGGTGAGCTCGAATGCATGCCTTGGTGAGGTCGATGTTTTATCTTGTTGGGTTAAGCCTGAGATTGGTTGGTTGAAGATAAATGTGGATGTTGTTGTTGGGGAAGGGATGGGATCGATTAGCATGGTTAGAAGAAATGATGCAGGGAACTTTGCGCTTGGTCTGATTTGGCACTTTGAGTTAGGCTTGGATCTCAGGATTCTCGAAGCAATGGCAGTCCGGGAAGCATTGAGTTGGGTGAAAGATCGGAGGATTTCTAATATGATTATTGAATCCGATTGTGCGGTGGTGGTTGCGGCGATTGATGGGCGTTGACATTTTTGCTTTGTTTTTGGATTGATAATTACTTACTGTTTTTCTATTCTTACAACTCTGAAAAATGTGCAAGTTGTGTTTGTTAGGTGATCTGCTAACTCGGCCACCCATTTGTTGGCTCGTGCGGCGAGTTCTTTTTCTGATCACTATGTGTGGGGTCTTCAACCTCTGGATTGTATTCGTGCTGCTCTTGCAGCAGATTTGATTAATGAATGAGTTTCTCTACTTTGGATTCATAAAAAAACTAAAATACACTTTTGTGACACTTAAAATAGAACGAAAGGAGTACTTAATAGTACATATGCATCTAATTAAATTTTATGGTAAGAGAATTGTCACTTGAATATATATTGTAGAGACTCATTCTACTTAGACTATACGAATTCTTGATGCATATATGTATATAGAAGTAGAAATAGAAGTGTTTAACGTTGTTTAATATCTTGAAAGAGGTTGCATAAGTAAGAAGAGGGCCTAAAGGCAGTTGCATCTGGTATACATTCATCGATTAATGTCCTAAAGAGATTGTGAGTGCGTTTGGTATTACTGTTTGTAAAAATTACAGCAGCTTTTGGCTATCAAAAGCAATTTGGGGTGTTTGGTAACACTGAAAAATTGCTTTTATTAAAAGTGTTTTTAGCCAAAAAGTTGCTTTTTGGAAAAACTACTATTTGAAGCTTCCTCGAAAAGCAATTTTTTTCTTTTAAACATAATTTTTCATTTTCTTAATAAAATAATTTTTTCAATTCTAATTTAATTTTCATAAAATATAATATATTTTAATATATGATATTATGATAAAAAATTTAATTTAGAATATTAATTATTATTTTTAAAATAAAAATAGATATTATTTAAAAAATTAAAAATTAATTTTAATATTTTCTTTCTAATTTTTTTTAGCATTTAAATAATTTAAAAGGATATTTTTTATCATAATTTTAAAATATTTTTATAGTTAACAGTAATTTTTTGCATAATACGTTACCAAAAAGTTGTCTGATTTTTCTAACAGTAATTTTAAAAACATCACTTTTTTAATAGCAACAACAGTTTTTAACAGCAATTCCAAACAGACCCTGTATCTACAAAAGTTTACATATGAAAATAAAATTAATTACATAGCTGTCAACTTTTTGATTATGTTAAAAAAATCTATCATTTATTAAAATTAAATTTTTATAGTTTATTAAAAATATCCACTAACTCTATTAACTATTCTTAAATATATTAAGAGTAAATTTTAATTATTGAACATCACATTTTTGTAAAAAGCCGAATAGAATAACATATTGAAGTCCAGTGGATCATTTGTCAAGAAAATCAGACCTGTGCAGGCCACAACATCAAGTCTAACACTACGAGATTTTATTCGCTTTTAATCAGATAATTAGACTTTTTATGTAGGGATGAGTTTTTAATTGTGAAAATACAACCTTATATTTTGTCAATTGTAAAAATTCCCGGTATAAAGCACAAGACACGTGCATCTTCACCTTAAATCCCTAATTCACACATTTTTTGTTGACTCTATCTTCGTTTTGAAAAAACCCCAACCTTAGCTATGTCTCCAACTGCTGCTGTTGAACCCATTTTCCTCTAGAGAGATTGAGAAAAAGCTCCAGATCTCTCTTTCTTTTCATTTCTCTCTTCTTTTTCTCCCTTTTCTTTTTCAAACTCTTCTTTTTTTGTTTAACAAATTTGATGAGCCTGTTGTTGAAGATGTTAAGGAAGACGACAAGGTCGAGGAAGAAGAAGACGATGAAGACTATGATGATGAGGATGATGACAAAGACGATGCGAAGAGTTGGATTTTGAAAAACTCGGTGGGTCGGTGGTTGTGATTTACAAGTGGAGCTCGTGGGTGTGGAGGTTTTGGATGGCTGTTTGCGTTGAAGATGAGGAAAGCAAAAAAACAACAGTGTTTGGTGGTTTGAGTTTTTCAAAAGAAAGATGAAACAAAACAGAGATCAAAACGACTATGTTTAAGGCATTAAAAAGAGATTTTAAAAAGAAAAAACAATAATGAACAACAATAAATACTAATCATATATGTATGAACATACAACTAATTAGATTCAACCAAAATGATCTATAGATGAAATGGGAAATGGAAAGGCGAGTAATTTGGGTAGAGTTGGGGTGGACAGATCGGGCAAACTCGTTTACTCTTCTTACTTGTTTCTCAGGATAGGACAGGCTTTCCCAGATTTCTTTTTGGGATTAACAATAATGAACAACAGTGAACACTAAATATATATGTATGAACATACAATTACGTTTTGAGTTTGAAATTATAAGAATGTCAGTTCATTTTTGTTTATGCCAAATTCTAGTTCATCAATTATATATGTCTGATTTCATGCCTTTATGTAAAAAAAATATCACCTTTTTATTCTCTCGAAATATGAACAATAATGAACAACAATGAACACTAAACATATATGTATGAGCATACCCGGGCATTTTTGCAATTACAAACTCAAAATCGGGCATTCATATACGAACTTGAACGGACATAAACAAAAATGAATAAACATACCCGGGCATTTTTGCAATTGCAAACTCAAACTCTGGCGTTCCCCTAATTTTCCAGCTTTTAATGTGCTTGATTTTCCTAAGTGTATGATGGCTTCTATTGTTGATAAGTCTGTCAAGCTTTATATATATAGGGAAAATGACATATATGTCATCATACAGTATATCAATTCTTTTTATCTTATACCATATAAAATATTTCCTAAAATAACACCTTTTGGAAACTTATACCACAGAATATTACATATAAAAAATCACATAATAACTAAATTTGCACAAAATCACAGTCTCTATCCTCACATCCTCTCCCGCAGTCACAACTTCATCCTTGGTCGATTTCAATTTCCTCAGTATTGTGGTCATAATAGAAGTCAATTTTCAATCAAATCAGAATCTACCAAAAGTAAGTGGTGATATGGCGCTGTTGTAGGTTACTATAGAAAGAAAATAATCATGCGTGGCAAATCAAAAATCTGATAAGTAAGTCAGATACTTTTTCCACTAGTCTTTTATATCTAAGTCTCAGACCACAACAAGTCATCCTACCAAACAAACCAGAATGTTTTAATGAATTTATTCATTATAAAAAGAAAAAATCCCATCAAAATATTTGTTTGCTCAAAAAATTAAATTAGAAAGATTATTACAGTGATATGTAAATCTCAATATAAAGATTAAAAAATAT
>CANYCX015690586.1:0-11069 GCA_948193385.1 Breynia disticha f. nivosa
TAGCTTCTTCCAAAGAATTTGAGGATCTGTTTCTTTGGATACTTGATTATAGAGAGTAATATCCACCCATTGACGGATGGTGCTTAAAGTCTTCTTCTTTAATTTCTTCCAATCACCATCGGACATCTTTTCAGGCTTAGACCCATCGCCTTCAATTGGATCGTAAAGATCGAATAAGTTGAGGCGATCCTCCATCATTGACTTCCACAATGAATAATTTGTTACCATCAATTTCACCATGGTGCCTACATTGCTCTCCATCTTTACACAACAATCTGCCTCACACAACAAAATAACCAAAAGCTCTGATACCACTTGTTAGGAAAGAAAGCATAATTAGGTTAATAAAATAACAATTTATAACCTTAAAATAATCTTTCCTGCCCTATGTGAGTAAATAATCAAAAATAATAAAAACCAACCATGTAGGCAGTGCCAGCCATGTAGGCGGTAATAAAATTAAGCAACAAATAAATAAAACCAGCCAAATGGCGGTAAACAAAGAAGAATAAGCAACACAAGAAATTTACGTGGTTCACCCTCACACCAGGGCTACTCCACAAGACCAACTCTGAAAAATTTTATTACTTTTATTACTCTTCCACAAAATTGTGGGAATACAAAACTCACCCAACAAACACTCACTCTATACAAGAGGAAACTTGTGTTTTGGGAATTTTTGGAATGCCTAAATTTGGGAGGGGAATGGGATATTTATACTAAATTCTCCCCCTTGCAACATATTTCTAAGCAATGTGGGATGGATATCAACACATTCTTCTTAATGTCCTTGAAATATTAGTCATTTCTTTATTGGTGTTTACAGAGCTATTTGTACTTCGTAATTTACTACATAAACTACAAAATTCATAAGAGACTGTATAAACTACAAAATTCATGAATTAGAAGAAAAGTTCTTTATATGTCTAGAAGAAAATTTTAGGTTGCAAATATTTAAATATTTCATTGTGTTTCACGAAATAATAAATCTGTGCTATCAAATTGAGTTTTCTTTTGTAATTTACTGCATTTTTCAATTCAAAAAACAAGAACAACATTACACTATTCAAAATAATAACAATAACAATAATAATAATAATAATAATAATAATAATAATAATATAAAAATTGATAGATTTTGTAAAATTTTGCCAATATTCATGATTATTGTATAATACTAAAACAGTGTCTATAATTTGTTTAAAAGAATTATTATTTTAATTGATTCAGTTAAGTTTTTGAAATATTATTAATTCATTGATAAATTTATTTTGTCTCATAAAATAAGACGAAAGGAGCATGTAATTATCAATTAATATCATAAGATTAATTACACATGTAAATATTTCTTCCTAATCCATAGTTTTGTAGACAGGTTTAATCCATAAGACCTAAAACTAAGCTAACAAACAAGTTTTGTGTTTTGATTTGTATAATCTTTGTGTTTTATTTAAAGTTACTAACTAGTATTTGGACGGTGCAAAATTTTAGAGTGCAGATGACGTTGAAATATTAGTGTTGGATTTGTATGGAAAAGAAGATACACCCTTGAAGTGGTTACAAAATTTGACAAATCTGAGAGCATTAATAATTCGCAATGGACACTTCATCGAAATCCCAAAAAAATTGTCAAACAATATTAGATGGCTGGAATGGCGCAACAGTTGCTTAACTTCAATTTCTTCTGGATATCTTCCGTCTAATCTAGTCGTTCTTGAAATGCCTTGCTACAATGCTAAGGAGTTTTTAGCTAACACGCCTAAGGTTTGATGATACAGTTTTTTTATGCATCATAATAGATTGTATCAAAATTTGACTCGATCTGATTTTGTGTTTGTGTTATTTACAGGCACAAAAATTCATGAATTTAACTCGTATGAATTGTAGTGGGTCTAAAAACCGAAGAGAAATGATGGATTTTTCATCCATTCCGCATCTTGATGTGTTAGATCTGAGCGGGTGTGAAAAACTGGAAAACATCCCCAACTCAGTAGAAAGTCTTAAGAAATTTAAAGAACTAAAACTTTGGGGATGCGGCAGCCTAGCAAGTCTTCCAAGCTTGGTAGAGAATCAACATCTTACATTGACATTCGAGATTGCTCAAAGCTTGAAAATTTGCCGGATCTTCCAACAAATGTAACCCAATTTCATATTTTGTTTAAATCTATGAAAATAGATATAAGTTTATAAATAAAAAAAATTTAAATTCATATATAAAATTTACATAAAGTTTATATATGAAGTTTATATTAAGTTTATCTTAGTAGTTACGATATACAACCAATGTTTTAAAACCCAGATTGACCAGGTCGGTCTGACCAAAAATCTAGTGACTTGACTTATTAATAAATGAGTTAAGCTTGAGAAAAATTCAGGGCTCGTTTAAGAAAACCAGCCAAACTTGAACAATACTTACTCATAAGTTCATGAACATACTCCTCGTTTGAGAGAAGCCTTGTTTAGGCTCGTAAAAAATTTTGTAGATTCTACAAATATGTATATTTCTATCAAATTGAAGTATAAAAAGTGTGTACAAGATAAATTTTATAACTATAGATGTGTACATAATAAGAAATACAACAACAAATACAATTTTTTTAGAAACATAAATTTTAATGTATAATATGTTAATTTATTTTAGATGAATTAGCTTAAAAATTGTTTTTGTGTCATTACTATTTAGAGTGATTAGATTACAGTATCTTAGAACTATATTGTTTTTACAAAATAATGTAGTTTTTAAACTAATTTATCATATTTCATCTTAATTCAAATTTTTTATCATGTAATATTATCGGATAATCATCAATTGTTAAACCTTAATTTTTTTCTATCACAATCAGATTGCTCTGTCACTACCTCCTCAACGTTCACTTGTACTGACGAAATGTATGTCCATTAGAAAGAGAATGTTGAGGTGGGGAATTGGGAATGATCATCTTTGTGCTTTATGTGGTGCATGTTCTGATGTATTGGCAAGGTAACAAATTTGAGGAGAATCCTTTATAGTTTGAGATGCAGACACAATGAAAAACAATAATGATGGTTTTTTTTTATGTTTGTTCTAAAGGGATGTGTTTCACATTATGTGGAGTTATCTTAGTGGTTGTACCAGCACACAAGGATGTTATCCGAATAGTGGTTTTTTTTTTTACTTTATTTCCAATTATTTTGGTCTTGGAAGGGATGTGTTTTAGTTCGGTCAAGCGACCGAATCAACCATTAACCAACAAAAAAATGTAGTTAAATTTGATTAATTTTAAAATACGATCGATTTGATTTGATCAAACTTACGAAATTCAGTTAATTGGTACATTTGGTGTAAGACTGATAACTGATTGATTAAAACTTGAACATTAATATTTATTTAATTTAATATATATTTTTTATATATAATTTATGTAAAATATTTCTATACTTAATAATTTAAAGTATTTTAAGTGTATACAAATTCTAATTAATATATTTTTATTACTAAAAACTAACAAAATAATCTCAAATATTTTTCGAAAATTACATGTAAAATTCATTATTATTTTCTTAGGAAAATGTTCGCCTAATTTGGTCGGCTAACGAAACCGACAAAAAACGGTTAATTTCATTCTATTAAAAGTAAAATTTAGGTTGATTCGGTTAATTTATTTTCTAGAGTTCGGCTAACATTTAATTCAGTCAATTAGCTGAAACCGGCTAAATTAATCGTTTGAAGACTCTTTTGAACAGTGGCGTGCAAGAAAAAAATAAAAAAGAAAATAAATAGTCAGATTAACAGCAGATATAAGAAAAAACAAGGAACTTTCCCCTAAAGCTCTTCTGAATTGTGTTTCATTGGAAGTAGAAAAAGTCTTCAATGAAGCCCCAAAACAAGTGAACAAGTGGACGGAACTTTCACAATTTTTTGTACGAGACAGCTGGAATATTAACACTGAGTGAATCGTCACCCATCTCAAACCTCTCCAATGGCTTCTTCTTCGAGTAGCAAGGAAAGATGGAACTATGATGTGTTCTTGAGTTTCAGAGGTGCAGATACTCGTAACACTTTCACTGGTCATCTCTACCAAGCCCTTCGTGACAAAGGGGTCAACGTTTTTATTGATAACGAGCTTCAGAGAGGAGAAGTCATCACCTCTCAACTTCTAAGGGTGATTGAAGAATCTAGAATCTCGATCGTTCTTTTGTCTGAAAACTATGCATCCTCCTCGTTTTGCTTGGATGAGTTAGTCAAGATTCACGACTGTAGATTGTCCAAAGGGCATATTGTTTTCCCTGTTTTCTACCATGTAGATCCCACTGATGTGGAAGAACAGACGGGGACTTTTGGGCAAGAATTCACCAAACTTGAAGCTCACCTCAATAACCATTCGACCAATTGGAAACTATTACCTGCAAAAGCAGCAAGTTTTTCAAGGCAAGACAATATATTTCTAAAGCTCTTGTTTTTGAGTCTATGTTCTTAACCAACTAAACTACTGAAGGCTTGGTAATAACCAATTTGAATTTTGAGCCAGGTACGTTCTCACCAATCCTAGCATGACTTCGCCTATTGTAGGCAATTTGGATGAACAGAGCAATAATGGTGAGGAAGATACATCACATGTGGAGAGGGTGCAGAAGTGGAGATTAGCTCTAACAAATGTTGCCGGATTGTCTGGATGGCACTTGAAAAAAGGGTAACAATTAATAAGTTCTATTAATGTGCTTGATATAATTGATAACTGATATGAGTGACCATTGCGATTTCCCAACTAATTAAGATTTTCTATAGTTTAGGGAAGATTCAATTTTGGTATATTTAGTTCTTTTTTTCGATAGAAAGGTCATTTGCTATGCGTTATATGTTTGACAGGGATCATGAGTCCAATATTATTCAGAATATTGTCAAAAAGGTTTCAAAAAAATTAGATTATACACCATTATATGTAGCGAAACATCCAGTTGGATTAGCTCCCCGTGTAGAATACATCCTTCAAAAACTGAAGATGGAGTCTCATGATGTTTGCATGATAGGCCTACATGGAATGGGCGGAGTAGGCAAAACCACCACTGCAACTGCTCTTTACAATGCATGTGCTAGTCAGTTCGAATTTGAGGGCAGTTGTTTCCTTTCAGGAGTTAGAAAAAATTCAAAGAATATTGCTGAATTGCAACAAATTCTTCTTTTTGAAATTTTAGGAGATCAAGAACATAAAATAAATGACTCTAGAAGGGGAATTGAACTGATAAAAAGGAGATTACGGAGTAAGAAAGTTCTCATGGTTATTGATGATGTTGATCATGTTGAACAACTTGAACATTTAGCTGGGGAGATAGAATGGTTTGGTTCAGGGAGCATAATTATCGTTACCACTCGAGATTTGCGTTTGCTAGAGCAATACGAGGTAAAAATTATATATGAGGTAAAAAACATGGTGTTTAGAGAAGCTTTGGAGCTTTTCAACTGGCATGCATTTAGAAAACCTCAACCTGATGAAGTCTATGTAGACTTTTGTAGTAGTCTAATAAGATATACAAGAGGGCTTCCTTTAGCTCTGAAAGTGTTGGGATCATCCCTTTATAAGAGAAGCGCAACAGAGTGGGAAGATATGTTGAGGAAGTTAAAGCGATGTCCAAATAAAGAGATTGAAGATGTCCTCAAAGTAAGCTATGATAGTTTGGATAGTGAAGAAAAATCCATATTTCTTGATATTGCCTTTTTCTTTAAAGGAAAACCCAAAAATGAAGTTATCAAGGTTTTAGATGCATGCGACTTCGGAGCACATTTTGGGATTCGAAGACTTATAGAAAATTCTCTTGTATGTGTTGATTTCTACGGAAAATTGGAGATGCATGACTTGTTGGAAACAATGGGAAAGAAAATTGGCCTTGAGGAGTCTTCTCGAGTATGCATCAAAGAGAGAGAGGATATCCCCCGCCTATTTGCGAAAGATAAGGTAAGAAGTTATATTTATTTTATTGTATGATTTATAAGGTGTCTCTTGATGTTATATTTCCACAACTTTTTCCTTCTTTTATGTCCTTAAACTATAAGAAAGTAGTCATTTTTTTATAGTTTTATTTTAAACTATAAGCTCTTCTTTTATGCTTCTCAAGAAAAAATATTACTTTCTCTCCTCTTTGTTACTTTATAAATTCTTACTTTATGTTAACTTCTTTTCAAACACAAAAAAGATTCTAATTAAGACAAAATTTTACCTTTAAGTATTCTTAATAATAATAGCCTCTATAACATACTCTTTGTTCTATGTTATTATATAAACTTTCATCATATTTTACCCCCAATTTTTTCAAAACACTATAATAGATTGCATGAATTACAAAATTCTAGTCAAAGACTATTTTAAAAAAAATATATTATTTTTTTCATCAATTCGAAGAAAATCTCTATATTTAACTGGAAGAATGTCTTGTTGATTGCTTACATAAGATAAAAATTTTGGGTTGCAAATATTTAATATTTCATTATGTTTCACAAAACAATAAAATCTATGCAATCAAAAAAAATCTTGCAAATGTGGGTTTTATTTTTGAAATTTCATTTTTTAATTATTTTTTTAAGTTAAATTAATGCTCCATTTGTTTGACAGAATACGATTTCTTTCGAAAAATATTTTTCATGTTTTCGAATCTTATTTTTTAAAATTATATTTTTAGTATTTTATATTTAAATATTTTAAAATAAAATAAAAAATATAATGTTATATTTTATATAAGAAAATATTTTCTTTAAAAATGTATTAAGAATATTATTATAGTTTTGTTGATTTTCAAATTATAATTTTATTGAGTTATTTTCTATTGATACGAAATGACAGAAAAATAAGAAAATAGTTTTCCAAAAGATAAATTCTTCCAAATAAACGAAACCTTAATGTGACTTATTCTTAATCCCTGAATGCCTTTTGGTGTAGAGACTTAAGTTTAACCTACACAATTCATTTGAATAATACTTAAGATACTTTCCATGTATTATTTTAATATTTCATTAAATTTTTAGTTATTTTCATCATTGAGACTAAAATTAGCCTCCAAAACAAATTTTTGTCCCCTTTTTTGCTGAAAACTTTAACCTATAAAGCCTAAAACAAAAATTAACATTGTGTTTGGATAAATGTTCTTGGAGGATACTATGTAATTTTATAAAGTGAATGTTGGAAAAGACTTTGTTTGAGAAGAGAATGTTTACTTGGAAATAAGCGTTTCGAAGATTTTTAAAAACCTTCAAAATCTTTTGGTGAATTCTTAAGTGATGACACTCAAATTAGTCCTCACTTAAGGATACTATGTAATTTTTCGCTTTTAGTATGTAAACTTATGTAATTTTTTCTTTTTTTTTGTTATATAATGAAAAAGTTCATCTTTTAAGTTACATAAGGAATGAATATACTAAATGCAAAGTTACATAATTTAACGATAGTAAGGACGTCCTCACCAACAGTAGGCGAGGACGTCCTCACCTAAGAAATTACCAAACCTTTTGATCAACACAAAATTTTACGCACCTTATTCTACTTAACTTTATAAACACTTATCTTACCTTATTCCCAATTTGACCAAATACATTGTAAAAGTCAATAATATACAACAAAAACTACCAAACAAACTTTGTATTTTGATATGTAAAACCTTTGTTTTTATTTAAAGTTACTAACTAGTATTTGGATGGCGCAAACTTTTAGAGCGCACATGATGTTGAAATATTAGTGTTGGACTTGTGTGGAGAAGAAGAGACATCTTTGAAGTGGTTAAAAAATTTGACAAATCTCAGAGCACTGGCAATTCACAATGGACGTTTTATCAAAATACCAAAAAAAATACCAAACAACATTAGATGGTTGGAATGGCACAACAGTTGTTTTACATCAATTCCATCTGGATTTCTTCCCCCTAATCTACTCGTTCTTAAAATGTCTTGCTACAACACCGACAAGTTTTCAGCTAAAGTGTCCAAGGTTTGATAATGCATTTTCTATAATACATTTATATATATATATATATATTGATTTGTCATATCTATATTTCATTATATTTGGTTTTGTGTTTGTTTCGTTTATTTAATTTACAGGTACAAAAATTCATGAATTTAACTCGTATGAATTTTAGAGGGTATAAAGACTTGAGAGAAATGGTGGATTTTTCATCCACTCCGCATCTTGAAGTGTTAAATCTGAGTGAGTGTGAAGAACTCAAACAGATCCCCAAGTCAATTCAAAGTCTTAAGAGATTAGAAAAACTGCAACTTCGGAGATGTAGTAGCCTAACAGGTCTTCCGAGCTTGATAGAGAATCAACATCTTGTGTACATTGATCTCGAAGATTGTTCAAAATTTGAAAACTTGCCAAATCTTCCAACAACTATAACCCATCTTCGCTTGTCGAATTCAGGAATAAAGGAGATGCCTTTGTTTATTGGGAATCTGATTAACCTTAAACAGATTTTTGCCTCAAATTGCAAAAACCTCAAATGTGTCTCCAATAGTATTTATAAGTTGCCGAATCTTACTGATTTCCATATAAGGAATTGCCCAAACCTCCCCCAATTTCCAGAGGCCGAAAGTTGTATGGTTCCATCAAGCCACACTTCAACATTTGTTAATACGGTTGATTTGTCTGGAAATAACTTCGTTTCTTTCCCCATAAACACTTTCAATTTCATACGTATTACATACCTTTATTTGGAGGATTGCGAGTGGCTTGTTGAAATCCCTGAACTTCCATTTACTCTTTTCGCATTACAAGCAAGAAACTGCAAATCATTAGTGAAATTCTCACAATTCCAATTTGACTTCTTTGATGGTGATTTTAGTAACTGCCACAAAATAGTAGAGAATGAAATGCAGAGTTGGAGAAAAATGGTTGAAATTCCGTCACTCAAAGGAATGGAGGTCAGCATTTATTTTCCTTTACTTTCTCTATTGGTTTAATATATGATAATAAGATAATATGAAGTGCTCACTACACAATATTTTTATTTTCAGTATAAGAAAAGGATATTATTAACAGTCTTTGTTAATTATCATTTGGCGACGGACAATTTTTTATCTTTTATCTTGAAATGGACTTTAAGAGTTGAGAAGAAGAGGAAGAAGGAGATTGTTTTATTTTTAAAAATGAAGATGTTTTGGTTCACATCCTTTTTCTTCTGGTTCCAGGAGGTTTGTCCATGGAGCAGATATTTAAGTGTGATACTTCCGGGGAAAGAGATTCCGGAATGGTTTAGCTATGCTTTTGAATGTGAAGGTAATGAACACTCCTTCAAACTGCCTTCTCAGCTGTTAAACGATAACTTAATTGCCATTGTTTGGTGTGTCATTTTTCAACCTTCACAATCGTTTTGGTCTACACTCATATTTTCAATGAATGATTTGGTCCATCGTGAGTATGGATGTAGACATCCACTAGATTCAGAACATATGTGGCTTGGCATCTTTATTGACTTTTACATGCCTAAATTGTTGGAAGCTGAAGAGATTTTGTGCCAATTTATCTGCCGAGACAAAGAATTTATCTTGACAAGAGTTGGAGTACATTTTATTTACAAAAGTTGAAGTCGATAAAGTACTCATTTGGGGCAAGAATCATGAGCCTAGATTCAGTTTTCTGTGATTTGCTTTGCACTGATGAAACGTATGACCATCAGAAAGAGATTGTTGGACTGGGGAATTATGAATGATTATCTTTGTATTTTGATAAGGTGCATGTTCTGAGCAGTAAACTTATTATTCAGCCAAAAGAAAATAAAATGCGGATGTGTGTCAAAGCAACATTCCTGGGAATCAATCATTATATCTGTAGATTTTGTGAATGTAAGAATGGTCTGATTTACCCTGTTTCAGCTTCACAGGTTAGTAATGTTATGTGCGCCTTGTAAGGATAATCCTTCTCGGTGTCGATAGCACCATTGTTGATAATAAGTTCAAAGGCATAGTCCTTGACACCTCCATTGCAGCTTTGGTTATAAGATCTCCTGCTCTGACCGGGAGACGAGATCACAAGTCACAATCTGGTTAATCCTTTTGTTTGCCTCTTTTTGAGAAAGACGAACAAGCGTTGTCCTTTCTAATTGCAAGTGCACGGAAACGAAGTTAGAAAAATATGAGCGTGCCAATAAGTTTTAGTTTTTTTAAGAGTTATTGACTCAATGGACTCAAATTGTCAACGACAATAATTAGTAACAAGAAACTTAAACGAAAATGACGATAAAAATACAAAAAATACGTGCAAAACAAAAGGCTGGTCAATTGCAAAAAGTAACGTCAATGCAGAGAATTTGAGTTTGCAATCAGATGTGATGACAAACTTCCTTATCTTGTTTTATTTACGCAATTCATCTTCTTGTATTTGTAATGACTTTCTTTTGAAAAATAATCAAATATTTCCTTTATTGATTTTATTTTCTTGTGTGATGAATCAAATATCTTTTAAATATTTGATTTATTTTTCTTTTCTGTACTTTAATTCCGTAATATTTTTTGCCTTCATTACCGAGCTGAGTTTAAAAATTTGTACCGACAATCGAACTTGTACAGTTAATTCGACCCACAGACTGAAATTAATTTTAGTTAAACACCCTTACACAGCTCGAAAGGTTGGGAAAGGCCAACGACTCCCTTACACCAAGCAGACATGACTCAATCATTTACAATTTAATATATCAGATGAAGCTAACCCTGATTTTAAAATGGTACAATTAGTCAGATTTACAGCGATTTTAATAATCATGTCGCAGAAAAAACAAGGAAGTCTCACCAAAGTTTTTGGCAATTCTGTCTCATTGGTGGTAGAAAAGTCTTCACAGAGAAAGCTCTTCGCTATTTCCCTAATAGGACCCACCAAACAACTCTGTTCAATAGGAAGAAAACTGAAGGTTCTTATAAGCTCTCTGCATTTATAATTTATTGCTGAGAAGTGAAAGCAACTTTCACGCTTTGACACCCATCTCAAACCTCTCCAATGGCTTCTTCATCGAGTAGCAATGAGAGATGGAACTATGACGTGTTCTTGAGTTTCAGAGGTGCTGATACTCGTAACACTTTTACTGGTCATCTCTACCAAGCCCTTCGTGACAAAGGA
>CANYCX015690624.1:0-12256 GCA_948193385.1 Breynia disticha f. nivosa
TCAATTTCATTAATAATGAGACACCATGTTATTAACATCATTATTAAACTACAACCAAACTGTCAAGAAACATGAACACTCGTATTTCTCAACTAACAACTTATTATCATAACAATTAAATTAAAGGAGGAGAATGTCACCACATCTCACCTTAAAGTTTGATTTTTATATAAATAACAATTTTTGAAACTTATACCACTAAATGTCACTCTTCAAACTTATTCCACAAATATCACATATCCACAACATATTCACAAAGCATCCACACATTAATCAATTTGTGGATATATTATGGATATATTATGGATATTAATTTTTTTTTATAAATGTCCACAACATATCCATAAAGTATACACATATTGATCAATTTGTGGATATATTGTCGAATGGACATTGATTTTTTATGAATATCCACAAAATATCTACAAAACATTCATACATATAATAAATATCCACAACACATTCACAAAGTATTCACACGTACAAACCGCCCACACCTAATGTGTCATTGAGAACCCTAGCCGCCAACTTTTCACACTATATCAACTTATCCACATGTTATCCACGAAACTTCCACAAATTATATATTTTTTTTAATTTCACAAGCACAAACATATACTTATTTTTTGTATAATTTCAACAGTTAACAACTAATTGTTAAATAAATCACCTTCCATATTATGACAATATTGATTAATTAAAACTCAAAACATCTCAACTAAAATATAAGCTTACTCTGACATATTAAACTAATGACAAAACATAATCAAATAATAATAAAAAGACAGAAAAGTACCAAGTTGATCTTCAAAAAAACCCACAAAAATCTGTTAGGAGCGGAGGAAGAAGAATTGTTTCCTAGTCTAAAAAGTGCTTATTTATGCTCCAAAATAACCCTAAGAAGCTGCTAAAACTCATAATCTACTAGTTTGGGTGTGTGGGCCTTGTGATTTGACAGACCCAACTTCATTTAAGTGACAATCAACCCATTTCTGCGTGTCTTCCTGTGTTGTGCTCATGACTAAACATTCTGCACGACCATGACGTCAATGCTTATTCGCTTGTGGGCTGCTCCTCACAATAAACCTGCATTAATTGTAAAACAATCTCACAAACTCAGACATATAAAACATAAATTAATGCTCATATCCTCAAAATTAATCTAAATGCATACATAAAACACAATGGATTGTATTATAAAAATATGTTTAAAATAACTTACCAAACATTCTCATACTTAGCTTTTACTCGTCCTTGAGTAAAACAAAATTTAAAAGTGTACCACAAAGAAACTTAACAATTCAAAACTTAGAGCAAAAACTAAACTTTATATATAACATATTATTAATTTGTAAGGAATCATAATATTTTGGACCATAGAATTTAATACATATATAACACTAGTTAAGATCGAAGACACGCATTATTGGAAAAACCTAGAGACGGCAAAAATAAAATGTATATCAACTTTTTCTAGAATAGAAAAATAGATTTCAATGCAATATAACAACTTTTCTTACTTTATCAACTTTTATTTTTATTAACTTTTATTTTTATCAACTTTTTCTACTTCAGAACTAAGATATATATTTGCAATATAAAAAGTAAAAGTGCAAAAAAAAATTGAAATAGTAACTAATTTGTAAATAAATAGTAAAAACAAGATATATATATATATGAAATAAAACCTTTTTCCTTTTATCTCAGAAGTAAAAAAAGTGCATAAGAGAAAATTTTAGGCAATATTTTAGCGTCAAAATTTAAAGGGAAAAACTGTTCTCTCTTTATCATTCATTTCATTACTTTATATATAACATATATATAACAGACATTCATCCACAGCAAGAAACATCTTACCACTAGCAAACATTAGTTAAACTCAACAAAAATTCTAATTTGAGCGTCGGAGTGTAAACAGGAGAAAGTGCCTCATTTTCTCATCTTGTTTTTTAGGTTGACATGTGTGTTTTTACGAGTTGTGAAGAAATTGTTGTTGAACTTGGGTAACAATATAAGGGATATAAAATATTATGAAAAAAAAAATCATGCTCAATATTGAAAAAAAGAAGTGAGGATGCACTTAAAGGAGCAGCATAATGTAGATATCAGAATTTTAAACAAAATGAGAAAATAATGTATATAATAAACTTTTAGAAGAAATCACTACGTTCATAATTGTGCAATTGCAAACATACCTGCAGAACAACGTTAGCCATTGCATCTGTCTGTTGATCCGAATTCCACAGCAGACCCATCTGGCTACATAATTTAGAAAGAAAGCTTCAACAGAGGTGGTAGTTAACCCCCAACTCCATCAGAAAATCAAGTCGCTAATCTGAATTCGCTTTTCATTTGCAGCATTATTAACTATATATGCCCTGCCCTCTGAATCTGCATTGAAGCAATTCAACCTGTGCCTGCAGATATGACAAGCGACACCAAATGTAAGTCAATAAATTGGAAATCCAACTGCTGGCCGCTGACATAAATGTGCAAGAACACCAGTGAAATCTAGAAAATGCACAAGCAATCTAACTACTGAAATACGAATTTTTATTGATATAAGAGAAGACCATTTAAAAGATGAAAATGGATACATCAACTCATCAAGAAAGATAATAGAATTTCGGGAGCCTATCCCTCTCCCCTCCAGAAATTATAAAGTCTACCATTCTCCAAAGCATAAGGCCAATAAATATGAACCAATTCCGTTTCAAGCTATCACTGTAGTACCACTCTCAACCTTTATATAGCTCACATATGCAACAAACTTATTGTATTATAACTAATTGGACTCTAGCAAAATGATATCAACAGTAGTAACAGACTTCGACATGTAATTTCATCAGACTACCATTGGAAGTGATCTTCACAGCAAATTGAACCCCAGATAATTGAAAGCCCTGCTCCTTTCCTGTAAACAACAAACTTGAACATTTTAGCCAACTGTATTGGCAAAACCATAGGAAAACTAATCCAAGACAAGTCTATGCCTAAGAGCAACAACTAAAGCAACAGGCACTACCACCAAGAGAAAGAGACAACTCGAGTTAAAATAAGACAACTAGACTAAACGTGGGAATATCTATATTAAGAGTCTAGAATTTGCCTTGCCCAGAAAAATAAGACTGCTTGAATTTGCACATAAAATTAAATCAACCAAAAAAATACTGAGAGAAGGGTAAGCAATGGATCTCAGCTCATATTATTTTTAACATTGGGGAATTACCAAGTTGCAGTGTACATATCATAGAACTTGTCAAAGGCTTTACTGAAGCAGTAGTGGCAAGCCATAAGATCCCTGATGTTGGTAACCTTACACGTTGATTTACAGCATTTTACCTGCATCAACAACAAAATAATCTCTAATCAATTGTCCAATAAAAGGAATCTTATCAAGCAAATTAGAGAAATTTTTATTCATTTAACTTTTTTTTTTCTATTTTATACGCAGCTCAGGAGAAAATGTGATCAACAAAATGATTGGCATGGCATAATGTCCCCAATTCTCTCAGTTAAAACATCCAAAAAATAGTGGTGAATTCATTTGCGCTAGGACAAAAAATTGTGATATAATATACAATAAGCTTTAGCAGCACTAATAGTCCCAATACAAAAGAATAGTCTAGAACTGTAAGCACGACGTAAAAAGTACTATGACACGTAAAGCAAGAGAAGTATTTTTTTCTGCCCTATAATCAACTACAAGCTCTGTTAAACAAACCATACAACCAAAGTATAAAACACTACAACAGACATTTCATAAGATAAAAAGGAAAATGTCTGAACCTACCAACCGCTTTAATTTATGGGAGTAATACTGTTGATGAGATGAGTTGCTCCTTATATGCTCATTTAGGTGACCAGCACTGAAATAATGAGCTACCATCAGTAAAGCTAGAAAAGAAGCAAAGGCATCACAACTACATATTCTTAATAAGTTGCCTTCTGTTTCAGAGAACAACTAATACAAGTAACAAATTGGTATCAAGGCAGCCTTAACTTTTGAAATCCATACTAATTTTTCGATCGGTCTTTATTAAGAAAACAAACTATAAATTATAGCATTTGAAGCAAGATGTTATTTCTTTATCACAGATAAAAACTTGTCCATTCTCTAATCATCAACGTCCAAAACTCAGGATCATATTCAATCGATAGTTAGAGAAACAATGAGAAGAAGTTGCCCTTACTTGTCACAGACGACAGTACTACAATCAAGGCATGTTGCCAAACTCAAAGAACTGCGGCAGTCATTGCAGTATGCAATATATGAATATTTTTCTATCTGGTGGCATCTGCAGATACATAACAACTCTCATAAGTTCTAAGACTTCACAATTGCAACTAAAAATGTTCACATTGTTATCTTCAACCTACTCAGTAATAGCATTGCTGCCTTACATAAGGGGAAATATTGAAACAAGGTAAGACGATAAAACAAAAATGTCAAGATTTTCCTACATACCTTCTGTAAAGTTCCTGAAGATCTCTAGATACTAAATTAGACTTGTTCTGGCTCAGCTTTGCCTGCGAGAAAAGGAAACTCTGGTAAAGAAAACCAGTACATTTTCTCACAACGCCAGCAATTATGCCATTGAAGAACAATGACAAACCTGGTCAGATGTTAAACAGTCTTCAGCTAAGTGACCAGGCCTCTGACATTTCCAGCTAAAACAGCAGGTTCATATATTAAATAATCTTAAGAATTATATGAATACAAATGAGCTAGAGTCACGATTTACAAGAATGCATTTCCTTTATGAAACTACAAACAAACTGAAGAAACCAAATTTTAATCGTGCAAGTGATTTTAAGTCTTGAATAAAAATGTGCAAGCCATTTCAGATTACTGTAAATGTAGCGAGGACATCACCATAATGAAGTAGTCTTATAGCTCTCTGAAAAGAAAAATCCTCAATAATTAGGGGTATAAATGAGTGTTCGGCTCGTCAGAAGTCCATTCATGACTCAGTTCGATAATAAAAGAGTCAAACTTCATCAAAAATTTAACTTCATTTGAATAAACAAATCAAGCTTGAACACCCAAATACTTGGTTCAAAAGCTCACGAACATATTCGACTAAAAGCTAGTGTTTTAAACAAGCTGAACTTAAAAACTTGAGAGTAAGCTCGTGATATTTTTTACAAACCGAGTTTGAACACTTTAAGTTTAAACATCGACTCAATACACCCCTATCCATTACTAAAAGAAAAAAAAAATATCAAGGGCTCATAGTTTTTTCGACATTATATTATAGAATGAAATAATGTATTAAGCTAGCATTTTATACTTGAAGATAAATGCACACAAACACAATCAATGACCAAACACTGATGAAGAAGAATACCACTTATATGTGCAGAGGTTAGATCTCTTTTCAGACCATCGATGGCGATCATAATCCCATGTATCAACCACTTCAACAATAGGTAACGTACTTTTCTTTCCAGATGGCAAGACATTAAGTCTTTGGCTGCTTGGAGGAATCTGAACACAAGGAGTGACATTTCAAAGAAAATTTTCAATAGAGATAAATATGATTCAACATTACTTTGTAGCAAAACTGAGAGTAGGAAAGCACCATATCTAGTTTAAGGCTTTGCAAAAGTACAGATTTACATTCTAGGCTGCAGATATCATCATCCGTCTATTACAATAAAATATTCATCGATGAGGTTAGTCCAAAAAGAAAGAACGCATCAAAATGAGAAATGCTTCAAGGCAACCATATTATCCTTGGCTAACCTCATTACATATGTATTCTCCATATTTTCCACAAACTATGCAAACAGGTTCCCCTGGTGTAGGATAACGTTGCTCACTTCTAGTTTTAACCAAATCAGCTCCATTTCTCTGACCTAAAAAGGAGAGAAGGGAGACAATAAGCATATACAAAAGAACAATCAGTTCAAGAAACAACAACATGATCAAGCCATATAAAGTATACTTGAGAATAGCGAGTATGGCACTTAACAATGCAGAAATTCAACAATTAGGTTAAGCAAAAATCACACATTATCTTCAAGATTATAAAAAATTTGCAGCAGATGAATAGAGATTGAAAGACCAACCAGAACCTGCAGCGCCGTCCTCCACCTCAGATCCTGAAGGAGCAGTCTCATCACCTACACTTGTGAATGCAGATGTATAAGTCATGTGAACATACATTCCACAAAATAACACATCGAAAAATTACATCTCATTCTAATTAACTCTTGTTCCTTTCACGCAAACCAAAGAAAACAAAATGTTAAAAGCCTCGCATACTTTCATAGTTGACCAAATGTAAAACCGAAGTTGAATTTTCCTGCAACCAAAATCAACAAACTCTAATCAATTAAAAAAAAGAGTTCAAATCTTGAAATTATTAAGCAAACGAACACCACAATTCACACCAAAACTTGAGCACTTAATGTTTCGTAAGGCTGAGACGAGCTCACTTCTTTCCTATCAAATCAAAACAAAACAATTATTAATATTAAATAACATTTAATCAAAATAAACTGATTTATTTAAAAAAAACAATCACCTCCTTTTATCAATATAATCCTGATGACTCATGGATCCGTCATTCTCTTCTTGATGATTATCACACCGTTTAGTCTCAACACGGCGTCGTTTCTCTCCAGATTTCTCCTCCACACGTGGCGTTTGTTCATCGCTCAACAAAGCGTTCCCAGTAGCAGTGTTATAAGCTGGAATTTGATAGAAATAATGTTAAGAATAAATAATGAGAAAAAAAAAAGAAGAAAAAAGTGTAATAGCAATACCTCGGAGATTTTGGAGGACAGAAGAGAGAGAAAAATGTTTGCTGTAAGAGAGGGATGAATTTTTGTAGAAATTCGTTCTCGTCGACATTTCTAATCCTACAAACCTTTTATCGTCGACGTTGAGACGTTGAGTTGAAGAGTCCAAAGATACTCTAAAACGGTCCGTTTTGTTTCTTTATTTCGTATTTGACGAACTTTTTTCTAAAAACATTTTTTTATCTTAAATTAGTAATAATTTTAAACTTTTAAAAAAATTAATATTAGTTTAAAAAATTAATATAGAAAACAAAAATAATGTTTTTAAAATAATAATTTTATTAAATAATATATTTTGTATAAAAACTTATGTATAAATTTTTTAATATTATATTTATTCACTTTTTTAAAATAAATAAATTTTAAATAATTATAATATTATTATTTTATTAAAAATATTGTAAATATACAATAAAAAATATTTTATATTGTTTAAAAAGATAAATTTTTATATTAAATAAAAAATACTTTTTAATAATTTATTTAACTTATTATTTATTTTTCAATAGCTTTCTTTTTTTTTTGAAACTGATAAGTTTCTTTAATTATACCAAAGTAAGCCTAGGATTGTGTAACAAGCACCCGCAAAAATTCATGTGCAACCACTCCGTTTGCGCTTGAGTGTCCACGTATAAGGATTGTTGTTGACTCAGTCACAAGCTGGTGTGGCAGCTTCTACCATCACACAGCTCTCTAATGTCAGATTCTCCTTCATTATACCGCCCATCTCTGGCTATCTTATAATCAAACCTCACATCCGACACCACCCAACTCAACTATGCCTTTTTATCAAACAACCCTTTTCTTCTTTCTCTCTTACCTCACCTTCACCTCACCCTCCCCTCTATCTTCTCAGTCTGACTCAAACAAGGTCTCATTGGCTCTCTACTATGAGTCTCTGTGTCCTTATAGTGCCAATTTCATTGTGAATTATTTGGTTGAGCTTTTCAATGATGATGATCTTTTCTCCATTGTTGATCTTTACCTTTCTCCTTGGGGTAATGCCAAAATCAAAGTTAATGAGACATTTGTTTGCCAGGTCAGTTAAAGTGGTATCCTTTTTACTCTTTTTTTTTTCACTTTAAGATTGATATTTCTAGGGTTGCTTAAAACTTGTTGAGTTTGATTGCAGCATGGTCCAAATGAGTGCTTGTTGAACACTGTGGAAGCTTGTGCAATTCATGCGTGGCCTGAACCGGTGAGATCGAAGTAGATTGTGAATATTGCGTTTGATTTTTAAATACTTGTGGTTTCTTTTCCAGAAATGAAGCTAGAAATTCAATACCATGTAATTTATCACGACCATTTTTGTGTTCTCATTTTCTGCTACAGCATACAACCATCATTATAATTTATCAATATGGCGAAGAAAATATTTTTCTCTGCATATGTTTTCATGATTGATCATCTATTTAATTGCATAACCAAATTTTAATATTCTTCATTACAGATAAACACCTTTTTCGCTAAGACTAGCTGAAATACCACTAGTTCCTAACTAATTTTGAAAATAATTTGATAATGAGAGTTGGATTTTTAAGGGGTTGAATTAATTATGTGCAACCCTTTTGGATTAGGTGGGAATTGTCTTAGATCATGTGATCGATAACATCCCTACTTTTAAAGACCTTTTTTAGTGAAGGGAAATTAAATGGCATGGAGTACAATCGGCCTTGTCTCAATAATGACTGAAAATTTTGTCTTTGTGGTGCAGAGGCATCATTTTGCTTTTGTTGAATGCATTGAGACTTTTGTGTACCACCGCGCATATTCTAGTTGGGAGTCATGCTTCGACAAATTGAGTTTGGATCCAGATCCAATCAAATACTGCTACAGCAGTGGATATGGCAAAGAGGTCGGTTCTAATGAATTTTTTAGTTTTGTTGCTAAAAAATTTGTGGTTGAAATGCAAACTGGAATATACAGTTGCCCTCGCAAGCAAAATTTAAGGTTTGCTACTGCTTGTTGCTGTGGTATGTGTATACTAAAAAGTTCCTTTGGATGAGGTTGGTTTTTATAGCAAATGCACTAATGTATGCAAATGTAGCTATGCTTCTGAAACAAAACGGGTTCACTCACGATGTACTTCATAAGAGTTTAGCAGTGCTGAAACTTTATGATGAATGACTGAAATTTTTTTCATGGATTAAGATTAGGAATTACCAATATAATGCATTCGCAGTTTTGGTTAGCAACAGAGTTCAGTGAGTAAGCATTACGACGACACACTGTGTCCATGACATTAAGAGCTCAACTATTCCGAGAAAAATACATCTATTGTGTCCCTAGCTATAGCCGATCTCAATGTTGATATCGTATTTGTTTTTCTCCGTCGTATTAATGAATCTAGTGTTAAGTTCATCACTATTCATTTGAGCAATGAGTGAAATCATTTTTTGGGTGGCACTTTTACTAACTGATCTCATCCATGCCCTAATTTAATCTTTTGTTTTATTTTTGTGTTTGCAAACTACAGAATGGTTCTTGCAAGCTATTCCCTGTTCTTATTTTTTGCTGTTTCTTCTATTTCAGTAGTCATGTTAATTGCATTAGTGATACAATCTCAACACATTCCAAGCTTGCTCCTTGAAAATACTCCCTTATTTTGTGGAGAATGATGCATATAATTAACTTTGTCCAAAGCATTGCACGCATGATATGATATTGTCTGCAGAATTATTGTCAGGCAACTGGCCTAGTATATTAAGATTTTGTAATTTCACGCCATAACTGTGCTTGATTTAGATTGCTTATACTGGCCTAAAATTATTGGGAAGAAATCTGAAACACGAGGGAGCACGTCTTAACCACTTTCTTGACCAAGTTTTGAGTTAAGTCTGTCCTGTCTTGTTCCGAAACTCTTGAGCACTTGACTTTTCCATGTTTGATATTCTGCTACTTGTAGAATTAGTTATTTATGGTTCCTGATGGTGTCAGCATCATATGAATATTATCTCTTGGAAGATAGTCATTGCTTGTCATAATGTCGAAAAAACATTCTGCAATTCTTGATCATGGTTATAACTGGTAAACTTTTTATGCAGCTTGAACTCAAATATGCAGCCGAAACAAAGGCGCTTGAGCCTCCTCATGAATACGTACCATGGGTGGTGGTAGATGGACAACCACTCTATGAGGTTTGACCCTACGCCATACTCGAAATACATATTGCGTCATCGTCAGTTTTGTTCGGAAATGATTTTGTTTCGTTAATTTGCAAAATCCCATGACAACTGTAGGATTACGAGAACTACATAAGTTACATATGCAAGGCATATAAGGGAACTGCTACCCTGAAAGCTTGCCGCAGTGCATCGAACCACCAGAGGCCAGGGAAGAGAGCAAGCAAAAGTAGTCCAGTTTGCCATAAGGAGAAGGAGACGTCAAAGTTTGTGGAAAGAATGAAATTGGCAATATTGAAATGGATGAGGCAGATTTACAATGCTGAGACAGTGTAAGTGATTTGCAGTTGAAGTTGCAATTGAAGAGCATTGTGAAGGTAGAAGATGGCAGGTAGGAGATGTTAGATAAAGTTTGGACCATCCCATATAAATAACCAACTCTTTAGCCGAGCATTGTAATTCCATTATGTTGCCTCAAGTTTGGTATAACCTTTTAATACGTGGAGTTTATTCGCAAATTTAATTCTTGTGTTTGGTATGATTCTTTAAAAATAACTCAAATTTTTTATTTATAAATTTATGGAATTAGTTTAGCTAGCTTTTGCTCATTTTTAAATTTTATTAAAAGAGATAGAATTTATAAATCTACAAGATTTAACACATATCAAATTATAAATTTTTAAAGATCTTATTTTATTTTATTTATAATTTCTTATAAAATCTATTTCATTTAATTTAAATTTATTTACTAATAATGCTTCAACGTCATTTTTTAGGCAATGAGTGGTTTGTATTTGTCGTTTTAATATCTCTATAACGGTTTGGAATGCGATTCGGAGCTGGCCTAGTGATGACAGCAGGATTAGATTCTGGAAAGATAGTTGGGTAGGAGAATTGGGACCTCTCCTCCACCACCTAGCACCGTGTTCAATAAGAAACTTAGATGCACACCTGGCCGATTGCGTAAAAAACGGTGAGTGGGACTGGGGAATGTTACTGCCAGGTTTGCCCGAAGGCGTGTGTGCGAGATTAAGTGAAACTCTTCCTCCAGTGGCTAACGCTGAAGCAGATACAGTCAGCTGAGCATCAACGAACTCAGGTAATCCCTAGTGTTGTTTCTTGTCTTACTAACGAAATTACCAATGTTCAGGATATACACCACCAGCTTTGGAATGCGATTTGGAGCTGGCCTGGTCCACCTCGCGCTAAACATTGCCTATGGCTTGCTACCCATGAGAAGCTACTCACTAACACATAAAGGCATCAACGGAGCTTGACGAATGATAATATCTGCACTAGATGCCATCAAGAACCTGAAACAACGCTGCATGCACTAAGGGACTGCCCAGTAATTTGTTTTGGTGGAATAAAGTGGTTAAAAGAGAATGGAGTGGCTCATTTTTCACACTGGCCTTACATACTTGGATGCGACGCAACCTTGCAAACAAGATGCACAAGGTTGTTGGGATTGCTTGGCACACCTTCTTCGGCACTTTAGTCTGGCAAGCCTGGCACCATCGTAATATGGAGGTCTTTAAAGGGCAAAATATCACTCCAATATTATCAAAGATTGCGTCCACACAGCGTCTCAGTTCTTTAAAGCTAAGGCCATGGAGTATCATCTACAAACTAGACGCCAAGGCTCTTCGCAACATGATAACCAATGGCGGGGACCAAGGAACTCCCACGTTAAGATCAATGTGGATGACTTTTCGGATGGTCTTTCCCAGCGCGCTTTGGTGAGGCTCATTGCTAGAGATGAGAAAGGTAATCTTTTAGGGTTCTATTCCAAAAGTATAGCATTTTGCTCTCCCCTCCTCTCAGAGGTTTGGGCGATTTGGCACGGCTTTAGGTGGGCTAATGCTAAAGGATGACATATAATTGAATTGGAATCTGACTCAATGCTGGCAGTAAGGTATGTAAAGAACCCAGATGAATGGAGAGAATATTCTCGCAATCTTTTCTGGAGCAGCTATAATTACTTAGCTCAATTTGAATCATCTACGATCTCTCATGCTTTCTGCGAAGCAAATGAATGTGCAAATTGGCTGGCGAGACAATGTCTATTCCGTAGTTTTGATAGCAACTTATGTTTATATATTCCTGTTGGCCTTGCGAGGCTGCTGTATTACGATTCTGTGGGTTTTCCATTTATTAATAATATTCAATTTCTCATTATGCATCACCTCCCTTAATTTATAGGAATTAGCCACTTCAACAGTCTTCGATGGTTATACGGGTATCCAAAGTACGAACGAGATGGATGTTTGTTGTCCCAACCATTCCTCTTAGTCCCGATCCCAATAAGGAAAGGAAAAGGGCAA
>CANYCX015690915.1:0-15751 GCA_948193385.1 Breynia disticha f. nivosa
ATGGAGACTACACAAACCTTAGGGCTTAAAAAGGAGATGGAATTGACGGCCTTGCCACGGCGCTCTTACTCGTAAGCAAAAATATCCCACTTTACAAAAGCCAAACACCACGTTTTGGCCAACACACTTGCCACGTAGTGGCCTTTGAAATTGTGAAGTTCAGTTTAACCTCCCAAGACTGAACCCCACCACCAATCACATTTTAACTCATCCTTTGCATGCAACAACATAGCCCTCACTGTCTGATACGTGCATCATAGCCAAAAGTAACCGATCCAAATACAAAACCAAGGGCAGTCTTGTAGGAACAAACGTCATAAACAGGAAGAACCAAACCAATCCTCATAGGTGTACCACGCATGGCACCCTAATCCACACGCGTTGTAATGAGAGTCTCCTTTTGATTGGTTTGAGACGCAAAATTCACACAAATATAGTTTTAATTCCGGTTTTAGTTTTGAACCACCGGTTCTATTTTCGGTTGGACGGTTTAAGTTCGTTTTCCATTAAAAATAACCTCAACCGTTGATCCAGAATCGTGAACCACCGATTTACGATTCTATAGTTCATAAAATCAAAACAAAAAACAAACAAGACCATTTCCGATGATTTCAATACCGGTTCCGATTTCAGAACTGATGGGTAAGAACCGATAGTTGAACTTCAGTTGGTCGATTCTAGTTCAATTTTTTGACTTATGCGGTTGCCCTCACTTTTTTTTGGTTTACGGCTGCCCTCACTTGTCATAGACTAATTGTCGGTATATGTTCTATCTATGTGGAAGTGAACGTGGCCCTTCTTTTGTAACCAAAATCCCACATGTCCCCATCTCAAACACGTACCCATCGTAAATATTCCAAGTGTCAATATCTCCTTCCTCCTTGCTGGTTGCTGCCTTTAACTCATTGGCCTCGCACAACCTTAAAGCCCCTTGCTCCTAAAACTCCACCTCCACTCTACTTGCTTCCTCACCTCCCTCCTCTACCAATTGAAATTTCTTTCACCATTACCAGAGCTTCTTTACCTGGTACTGTAAGAGCTACGAGAATACCATTTGGGCAAGATTTAAACCTGCCACCATGATCAAAACCTTGAATCCTTACTCTGACACGGCTAAAACCGCTGAGATTCTGTCAAGGTACCGGCCTATCGCACCAAAGCCTGAGTCTTCTCCAAATGCCGTGGAGGAAAATTCGTCCATGTCTCAGAAAATAAGGCAATCTCCTTATTTGCGGAACCTGTGGCCGCAATTGCAAGCTAGACCTACTAGAACCAGGAAGAGGGGAAGAGCTGCTATAGCGCCACCTGTCATAAAAAGATCAAAGACTCTGCTTGGTCTTACCTCGCCAAGTCATTTGAAATCTCCTGCAACGCACCTCTCGTTGGAGGGTTTTGCTCATGAAATCTCTTATCTTTCCGTTCCAAACCTGACAGGTCTTAAAAGCAGCCTGGAGAGTCCTCTCAGTACACCTTCAAACTTGGTGACTCTTCCTCTTCTTCCATGTTCAGCATCAGTTCCTGTTGTTGGTGACCAAGCAACAGCAGCTGAACTCAGCTTCACGGAAACCAGCAGGGAAGATATCATAGATTTGAATGTCACAGCTGCAATCCCGGAAGAGAAAGACCTCTTGCAACAGCTGCGAGAATCTCCTATTCCCACCAGCGATGTGATTGCACCGCAACCAATTCGACCAGTGGGCTCGAGCATAATTATCGGGTGCATCAATGAAGACCCCAACTCAAGCTCACCAGTCCAAGTCCCTAAGAAGCCAGAGGAGGTTGAGGAGGAGGTTGAATCTGAAGCCTTGCCTGTTGTGGTATCTGATTCCAACAACAAGGTGAGGCTGGCAAACTCTGCTTACAAGGAAATGGTGGGTCAGCCAGAATGTTTGTGGCTTGACTCGATGGTGACCAGTGATGGACGACATAGAAATGGGAAAAGGATTTGTGGAGAGGTTACACTTCATTCGTCTGATTCAAGGGTCCCGGCTTCGTCCAACGGTTTCTCTTGCTGGGTGAGGATAGAGTGGGGAAGCGAGGGTAAGAAGAACGCGGTGAATGCTTTCTGTGAAGTAATCAGATTGTCTTGCAAATCCAAACACTACGTCTTCATATGGAGGTTTCACACCCACAACAGAGAGGGCTCTCAGACCGGTTCAAGTGCTTGAACAGTTTGTTGCAGACAGCATTGTCAATAACTAAATCAGGAACAAACCTCTAAGATGTAAACACAAAAAAAAAGTATATATACAGTTCATGTCACTTTTTTTATCAATGTATAAATTATTAGAATGTAGAATTCTTTCTTTTGTGTCTTAATTTAAGTTGGTTTATGGTTTTAGCTGAACGACGGAGTCTGGATATTAGTCAACAAATCCTGTCCAGTAAAGAAGATTTCACCCGTAAAATGTGCAGAAATCTCTTTTGATAGAATTAAACTCAGTATCTTCTTCCATAAACATGTACTTTATTATTAACATCAGTAGTAAGATACATGCACCATTTATCTTAAAAAAAAAGATACATGCACTGCAAACAACTTCGAAAAATAAGGTGAATATACATACTTTCAAGAAAAAATCGTGTCGTGGGGGAAGCTCCTCATGTCTCAAGCTACTCGCTCTCGCTCTTGGCAGAGACCTGAAGTGCGCATACGTTTTTGGCTGCACCGTTTGAAACAAAAATGATAGTTTAGAGATGAGGAAAAGTAGATTGGACTTTTGACAAAATCATTTTCTTCAACGATGTAGCTGATGGTATTTGTGAGGCTAACTGTAAGATATAGGATAAGCAAATTGTTACAGAAATAGAGAAGGCACTTTCAGCATCCAAGCCCATAGATATCATAGCTTTTACTAAAACTTTGAATTTAGAAAAAAAAAAGGTTTGTAAGGATTTGATAATAAGTTTCTTATATAAATATTGCACTCAATAAAAGTTGCCTCAGAATTTGACCTCAGGAATAAAGTATGGTGAACTGGAGAGAGTCAAACCTGCGTGTGACGCTTCTTGACCAGCAACTGAGTGAAACAAATGGAATTTAAAACATGCAACCAAACGACCAATTAACTTAAGGGCAAAACATTATAAGTCTGTTTGGCAGCATAATAACCTAAAAACCATGCACTCCCTCATGTTTCTCAGCAAATGTTTTAGCAGCTTCTGCACTGTCAAAACAACCATTCAATTAATCAAATTATCATTTTCTCTCTACATTCTATTCCTTTCTTTCTCTTTTCTACTTTCTCTTCTCTTCTAATCTCTCTATTTTTCTAATGTTCTCCTCATTTCTATACTTTCTTCTACCTCTCTTCTCTTTCCGAGTTTGGTTTCAACTCTCAAAGTCAGGATCATAACAGTCTCCTATGGATTTACAAACCATCAACGGATTTTCCCACCAGTACAAAATGTCACACAGAAATTATTTTTGTATACTAATTTTTCAGAACATCACAATCTTTTAGTTCTCACAGACAACTTCAATAACTGAGAACATTTCTTGAGCTTAGAATGCTCAGGGAGCTACTTACATTGTTGAAGAACTTTTAAGAAAACAAACTAACATTGAGCCTAACTTTTTTGTCAGTTGAAAACTGAAGTCAGAAACAAATTGCACAACCTGGAATCACATATCAGAAGCATTACTTTTGGGTAAATTATTACCTGCAGCTCATCACATAAACATCTACAACAAATAGAAAAACATGAATCAAAGAGAGTTGAACGCACAAACGTGATAACCTCTGGTTTGCATATGGCAAAACACATCACAAAGATTGCTGTTTTTCATATTCTTTTGGCAAGTCATTTTATATACTGCAAATGGAAATCAAACTGTCTACCTCTACCTGTTAGCGCTGGAGAGTAGAAATGAGTACTATTTTCATTAATACATAAATTTTTAATCACAAGAGAAGAAAACTGAAAATAAGCCAACAAATACAAATGATAGCAATCAAAGTTGAAATTAGCAACGAATTGACGATTTGACGTCTTTTTGAGGTCTCTGCAATGACTAACACAAATCACCATATCATAATTTCCTCCAAATACTTCATGCACTAAAAATCTTATAATAACAAGAATAAAATAATACTTAAATACAACAATACACTACACTGCCGCACAATAAAATAACCAAAAAAAAAACGCTAGATTCAATAATTGAACGCGAAAAAAGAAAACAAAAATTACAAGATTACCCGTCTCTGGAGATGATCTTCTGGAATCCCAGAAATCAAGCCAACCACACCTTGCTTAACCTCAACCAAGGCGTCCGATGCGCAGTAGCTCCGAAACGGAGAAGACGCTAGGGGTTTTCTTCGGAGAGAAGTATGCCGTAGGCATCCGTGTTGGGGGTTTGATTTTATCTGAAACGTCAATTGCGATGACGTGGCTGTTGAGTGGATTAAGGTTTTGAGTATGATTTGTTTTTTAAATACATGTGGATTGCCGGGAAAATACTCCAAGTTTCGCGCGTTGGCCAGGTAGCTTTCATGCGTTTTTGTAACGGACAACTCATCTCAGCCGTTCATCTAACTTTTCATCAATGTCAAGTGTTTATGTTACCCATAAAATTTATTTAATATGTATTTTTTAAAAAGAAAATTATAGATTTTTTTTAATGATTTTTCTTTTATAGTTTTTAATTAGACAGCTTCTATTAACAAGTGTAATTTTTTGATAATCATGGCGAAAAACAGTATTTATATATATTCTTTATAGTTAAAGTATAAATGAAAATTATAATATAATTTTTAATCTATTTAATTAAAATAATATAATAAACAATTAAATGTTAAATTAAAATATATTAAATATATTCTTAGTTTGAAATATAAATTGAAATGGACGGAATGAGAAGATTCTTTTTTAACTTAAAAATAATAAGATGACAAAGAGTGTGAAATAACCGGCTTTACATTCTTCATTTTTAGTTTGACATTTTCGTCAGCTTCGTATAAACCAACGCCATTTGTTCTTAGTTTGTATCGAGACCGAGTCTCTGCAACAGTTGCTCTTTGTCCTATTCTTTCATAGTTTTAGTTACTTGTCTTCAATACCATCATATTCATAACCGCAAACTACAAAGCTCTCTCCCACTGGTGTCTCACAACCTATGGCTAATCAGGATGAACATTCAATACTAACCAAGTTGGAATCAGCATGTACCAGCTTGAAAGCACTTCTTCAGGCCTCAACAAAGATGGAAGATAGCTTAGAAAAGATGGACACTAGATTGGACGCCATAGATGAGGGTCTTGCAATTGCTTCAAAAAGATTGGCTCCATTGCATTCACTTGCAATGGCAACGAAGGCTTTAGAGACCCGAATCAACAGAGCTGTTTCTCCTGCTCTTGCTCTTCTTGATAGTTTCAAGCTTTCCGAATCCCTCCAAAGTAAGCTCCTTGATATCTCAACTAAACTTTCTTCTGAGCAAAAACCAAAGAAACGACTCAAGCATTTGATTAAATATGTTGACTGTGTGGATAAGTTAAATGCGGCGATTAACTCTATTAGTCAAGATGGTGAGCCAGTGATTCAGAAGCTTCAGGAAGTGGTGGAGTTTTTGAGTAGGACTAAAGCTACGGATCAGTTCAGGACTCATAGACTGAGGGAGACTTTGGTTACACTTAAGGCTCTTTATGAGACTGAGGTTGATGCTATGAAATTTGAAGGGTTGTTTGATGAGGCTTTGCTTAATTTACAAGATGAATATGAGAGCATATTGCAGCAGTTAAAGCACCAAAACATTGGTGATAATGAAGATGATGAAGGTGCTGAGATGACTGCTTCTGATTTGGGTACGCAGTTGGAAATTGACATTCTTAAAAGCATTTCGGAAACTCTTACTGCCAATGATTGTTTGGATATTTGCATCGATATCTACGTTAAGGTATGTAAATTTAAAAGTTCATATTTACAATTGATGAACGCAGAACTTTTTTTAATCAGATTGAATCTGTTGAACAGGTGAGATATAGAAGAGCAGCGAAGGCATTAATGCGGTTAAACCCTGATTATTTAAGAACATATACACCAGAAGACATCAACGAAATGGATTGGGAAACTTTAGAAACGGCTATAAGCCTTTGGATCCAACATTTTGGGCTGGCTGTGAGGACAGTTTTCCTGTCAGAAAAGAAACTCTGTAACCAAATCCTTGGAGGAATCATGGAAGGCGTTGTATGGCTAGAATGTTTCGTCAAGATTGCTGATAAGATCATGGCAGTCTTCTTTCGATTTGGAGAAGGTGTTGCCAGGAGTAACAAAGAACCTCAGAAGCTCTTCAAGCTCCTTGACATGTTCGACTCTCTAGAGAAGCTCAAAACAGAATTTGTCGACATTTTTGAAGGCGATGCTGGAGCTGATATATGCACAAGGTTCAGAGAATTAGAAAAGCTAATAGTCCATGCTTCAAGCAAAGTGTTCTGGGAATTTGGTCTCCAAATTGAAGGAAATTCTGACGGCCTCCCACCACCACAAGACGGTTCGGTCACAAAACTTGTTCGCTACGCCATTAACTACCTCAAATACCTTGCGACGGAAAATTACAGTGCACCAATGTCACAAGTTCTTCGTACAGAACAGATATGGAAAGCAGGAATCTTGTCCAAAGTGAACTCTGACGAAAATTTACTTAGAGACGCCATTGTCAATGTAATGGAAGCACTTGCACGGAACGTTGAATCGAAAAGATCACGTTACAGAGACAAAGTGTTGACACATGTTTTTTCCATGAACACGTACTGGTACATTTACATGAGGACTAGAAACACTGAGCTTGGTAAGTTACTTGGAGAGCAATACATGAGAAAAACATACAAGGTTGTTGCAGAGGAATCAGCTTACCTGTATCAGAAGCAAGCGTGGGTTCCTCTTGTAAGGTTGTTAGACAAAGAAGACGTGAAGAGGAAGAGCAGTCCTACCAACGATGACTCTATGGCTGCGGTGGCCAGAGGGAAAATGGAGGCTTTTCTAAGAGGGTTCGAAGAGATTGCACAGAAGCACAGAGTGGGGTATACGATTCCTGATGTTGATTTGAGAGAGCAGATTAGAGAGGCTACTATAAAACTGGTGCTTCCTGCTTATACTGAGTTCCTGAATAACCATTCAGGTGTCTTACAGGGAAAGTTATATGTGGGCTCTGAGATAATTGAAGAGATGTTGATGGAGATTTTTAATGGTGGTGGTGATGGAAAGATGAGGCGACGTGACTCTAAGGTTCGAACACTTGGAAGTGCCTCTGCTTCTGTTGACGTTCTTGACAATCATCGCAGGTCCCGATCAATTTCCGGCGATGTGTAGATGTTATTACTTGTTTTATATCGTCGGAGAAGTTAATTTTGGTGGCATCGTTACATAAACATTTTTGCACCATAAACATCTTCATAACCATGAAGTGTGAAGTTAATTTGTGTATGTGTTGTTTGATCTTTTTTCTCAGGCTAGCTCGTCTGTTATCTAAAATGTGTTTGATCCGTGTTGATAATTTTGTTATTTTCTTGTTGAGGTAACTCTTCAAATTTCAAGTTAGTTGAACTGGGATTAGTTATCCATATCGCTTGAGAATAAGTTATAAATAACCTTTAGGCCTTAGTTGTTTATCCTCACATTCATAGCGGAAATGAGTAACTAAAGAGAATTCTGCAAAACAATCTTGATCATCGGCTTCAACAGATTGCAAAATCAACTGAAAGCCACAATGATTCACAAATTACAAAAAGCTCAGATTCATGCCAAGAATCAAATAGGTGTTCGGCTGCTGTTAAAAAATAAAAGGTCTTCGTCTCGTCTCATCTCATTTGAGCATATATGCTAGTATAATAAAACTCAATTGACAAACAAAAGGCCACACAATTACAATCAGAAAAATCTGAAATTTCCACCTCACAAGCACAAATCAACATTTGGACTCTTGGGGAACTGTAAACCATATCATGGGTGACTGCAAAACATGATTGGAAAAATACAAGAAAGGAGGGTAAATCCTCAGGCAGATTATGACTCGGCAGCAACGACTTCTGTCGTGTTTGGGTTCCCATTCATGGATTGCTTCTCACCACCACCTTCAAGCTGGCTTAGGTTACCCTTCTCCTTGATGAGTTGGTTATGGTGGTGTTTGCAGTAAAGTCGACCCTCATGTGCAATGTAGTTGGAAGGGCTAATTGTGCATCCTCCATGGATGCATTTGAAGCAGCTCCTGTGATAAGGAGTTCCATTCACAGTAACCTTTTTGACAAAGAAAATGCTGTTAGTCTCGACGATTTGAGTCCGGGAAACGTAAGAAAAATAGATCAAGTGATAAATTGTTCATACATACCCTCTCAGTTGGATATACAGTGTTCTTGCAGCCGACACATTTGTCTCTGGTTCCAGCAAACATGCTTGAAACTTTAGTTGCTGAAGGTTTCTACAAAAAGAAGATTCAAGTCAATATTAATGGAAAAGAAGTTTGCGTCTCATCTACAATTGATGATTCTGTATCAGGAATTTACCTCTCCATCAGGTTTCTCTGGTTTTACGATTTTCGGTGTTCCTATCAAGAAAACAATGGATTGGAAACTAAATCAGTTTCGTTTTCGAGGTAAATGTTGAAGTTGTAGATCATTTTTCTTACCCTCACAGCTTTTGTCAAGACTGCCAGTTCTTTTGAAATGTTGATCAAAGTGAGGCCTGCAATAAAGTACTCCTTCAAAGGAATTGTAGTTGCTTAGCTACAAAAGGAGAGAAAAAAAACAAAACAAGAAAAACTGAAGTATTATCTCAAAGAAACAAGAACAGGTGAAGGAATCAAAGTCTAAAGAATGAAGGATTCATCTTCATAAATTCACTCTGACTACTGCATTTGTGGAACTGTATTCCTCAAGATTTGGTTATGGCGAAGTATAACTATGCTAAACCTGTGCTTAAACCAATACACCAACGAAAATGTAAGAAAATACTGAGTCATACCTTGAGAGTTCCTTTGCAATGGTGGCATCTGAAACAAGCTTTGTGATAGACACGATTATCAGCAGTTAACTTATCGACAAGATAAACTGTTTTGTCACAGGCCATACACTTCTGGGTTGTTCCTGCGAAGGTTGCCATAGTTTCAAGTTTCCAACCTCACCAAATTCAAAAAGAAAAGCTGATCTTTTGTCTTCCTTTGTGGGTTGTATCTGTTACACAGAGGAAGCAGAGATAAGGAGGGTGGAGATAAAAGAGAAATGTGGGTTGCAGGGACCAAAAGCAGACTTGTATAATTGATATTAGTGGTGGCAATTGGCAATCATTTTGCCCAACTCTCAAGCACCTAACAACCGTTGTCTTTAGATATTTCTTTTTGTATTTTTTTCCTTTTAATCTCACATGGTAAATCTGCAGAACTTCAAAGAAACAATAAACGTTTATTTAAGGTAAAATGTCCTGTCTGGCAGCAACTTTGACGAGTGAATTGTATTATTTAAAGGTGTCTGTAAGTTGAAGCATGAATATCAATTATATTCTGTGATGGTAAAGTTGGTAACTTTAGTGGTTAAAATCACAAAATCATGTAATTTTGAAGCTAAATAGCAAACTGCAGTCAAATTCAACCACTTGAGAGTAAAGAAAATTTCTGCAGGCAGGCAGGTATTAATGGGAGCCCACTTAGCTGGACTTGGTTATTACTTGTTGAATGAATCACAAAATTTAAATTCAATTTGCTGGCCATCCTCAGCTGACATTATCTTATACTGATAGTATCATGGACCACACGACTGTCTGTGTGGTTAGAACTTTGCCAAGAAAATTCTGGGGCCATTGCGACCACTGATATTTTGTCAACAAAAAATGACAGAAATCTAAATTTTCATGATCATTTCATCAAGTTATGGAGATTCTTTCATATTAGTATAAGCGGTGTTTTCAAAAGTTTTTGTAAGAATGACGACATTTAAGTTAAAAAAATTCAACAAACATAAAAAGTTGACGAGTCAATCGAATAATTTTATCGTTTTGTCTTGCACTAACAATAAGATCGAGCGGTATTATAGACATGATGAAATTGGAGCATGAGCACAAACATAAGATAATTATATCTCATGTTTGTAAGATTATAAGATGATTAAGCTGGAGTGATAAAAAAGGGAATTTGAGAGCACTGGAGTGAATCATTGGAGGAATCCTTCCTGGCCAAAACTCAATGTGTTTGGGATGGTAATGGAGTGCAGGCACATGCAGTCATAATGGTTTATAAATCAGTAGTTAAGCTAAGCTAAGCTGTGGTTGGCCCCTCCCTATCAATTCCATGTGCTCTGCTCTGTAATACTTTCACATGCTTTCATTAATCAAGTTATCACATCATAATTCGTATAATTGTTTTGGAATTTTTACATATATATATATATATATATAAGGTTAATAAAAATAATTTATTTATAATAAAATTGAAAGTCAATTGAATAAGTTATTATTTTTAGTGGATATTTCTTTCAAAATATGGAAATTTAATTTTAAAAAATAAATTATAAAAGTGTAATTTAATTAAAAAATCTGTTTACATAAATTATTGACTATTAGTTAAAAAAAAAGTCATGCATCAACATTGGGCGTTTGGTCTAGTGGTATGATTCTCGCTTTGGGTGCGAGAGGTCCCGAGTTCGATTCTCGGAACGCCCCTATATTCAAGCCACTTTTTCTAATTTTTTATTTTTTCCGTCAAGTTCAATCGTCGCTGATGATGCTTGGTTCTGGAGATTTCTACTTCTTATATTTGTTCTTCTAAAACCCTAACATCAAAACCCAAATCTAATCAAAACAACCCATAAATTCCATCCTGCTTGTGCTACCAAAATCAAAAGTTAAGTTAAGACCAATAAACATAGTTGGTAAAGCCGAAAAAAAAGAGAGAACAATGGTATTTGGACAAGTAGTAATAGGTCCACCAGGATCAGGCAAAACAACTTACTGTAACGGCATGTCTCAGTTCCTCTCACTTATCGGCAGGTTCTTTTCTTACCAATGATTTTTACTTCTAATCCACTTCATTACCAACTAATTATAACGTTTTTTTTTTATGTAGGAAAGTTGCAGTTATCAACTTGGACCCTGCCAATGATGCTTTACCATATGAATGTGCCGTTAATATTGAAGACCTTATTAAACTAAGTGATGTAATGTCTGAACATAATCTTGGTCCTAATGGAGGTAAAAAAAAAGTTATGCTTGTTTTGTTAATTTATTGTTGTGTTTGAGTTGAGGAATTTTGTGGGTTTTATGGGTTTTGTTGTGTGTGATCAGGGCTTGTTTATTGTATGGATTATTTGGCTAAGAATATTGATTGGTTGGAATCCAAGTTGGTGCCTTTACTCAAAGGTTGTTTCTTTAATTGTGATTTTGGTTTTGGTATGAATTATGAACGTTTTGTCTCATTGGGAAGTAGTTTTATTGCAGATCATTACTTGCTTTTCGATTTTCCTGGTCAAGTGGAGCTGTTTTTTCTTCACTCTAATGCTAAAAAAGTTATTATGAAACTTATTAAGAAGTTGAATCTCAGGGTATGATTGCTATTTCTACTTGGATGTAGTGTTTCTTTGTTTTTAATTCAAGCATAGAGTCATCTATATTGATTTGTTCATTGTGTTTGTAGTTGACGGCGGTTCATTTAGTTGATGCGCATCTTTGTAGTGATCCTGGGAAGTATATTAGTGCATTGCTTCTATCGTTGTCGACTATGCTGCATATGGAACTCCCTCATATTAATGTCTTGTCAAAGATTGATCTGATTGAGAGCTACGGAAAACTAGGTCTGCTAGTCATGTTCTTTAACTTGTTATGGATTTGAATTGCAATTAAGTAGTATAGATGCTTTGTTGCTTTGCTGAATGTACTTATTTTTCGATGTGATGCAGCTTTTAACCTGGACTTCTACACAGACGTCCAAGATTTATCATATCTGCAGCACCATCTTGACCAGGATCCTCGTTCAGCTAAATATAGGTTTCTACAATGAAGAATTTGTGATCCTATATTTTGTGAATTGATTTAGTCTCTGCATTCTGCATATAATGGTTATTTTTGTGATTTTATCTTCATAACAACTCAGTGTTCCAGTTTGCCAGACATTGGTTTCAACGATGGCTTTGTGTTTGTGAATTTCCTGTATGTTTGATATCACATAATGCATATGCTTAGAAACCCAACTTTGTTCCTTGAAAATGAATCTGCAGATTAGTGCTGGACATCTTATGTCTGATGTTGTTATACTTGTCCCATCTCTATTAGTCCATAGTCTTCGACACCCTGTACATACACTTCTATGTGGCAACCAATTTAGCTGATTGCTATTTATTTTTCATTTCCTTTCTGGGAAGATTGTTTTTACTTTCCCTCACACTTCAACTTACAAGTATTGACATTCATTATCTACTTGTATTCTTTTATTTTCGTTTAGTTTGGCTGCTATATTTTCCATGTTCTGAAATGTAAAACGTTTGCACATTTCCTGTTGCAGGAAGCTCACGAAGGAGCTTTGTGGGGTGATAGAGGACTTTAGTCTCGTTAATTTTGAAACTTTAGATATTCAGGCAAGCGAAGTTGTTTCTTGCTTTCTTCTTTTAGATTGTATGAAATTTTTATAAAACTCTTATTTAGATTAAGTTTTTTTTTCTTAGGATAAAGAAAGTGTAGGTAACCTTGTGAAGTTGATAGACAAAAGCAATGGATACATCTTCGCCGGGATAGATGCCAGCGCAGTTGAATTCAGCAAGATTGCTGTCCGTCCTGTTGATTGGGATTATTACAGATATCCTTTTTGCATAACCAAGGCATGTGTTGAAGGTTCCTAGCATAATGAAATGAGAAAATTGATAAATTGATGGTAATGAATCAGTTTCCTTAACCAAGAATCCACAGTAGCAGCAGTGCAAGAGAAGTACATGAAGGACGATGAGAATTTCGATGCTGCCGACTGATCTGGAGTTTGGTGAGATGATGCTTCCCAACAGGTAAGGTTTCACACTCACTCCCTTTTATTTGGAGACAACAATTGCATCTTAGTTGGTGGTTGGTAACTTAATCTCTCCGATGTCGTTACAGATTTTTGGGCTTCGAACTTATATGTCTACTGCTAAATAGCTCTTAATTTATTCACTTTGCTTTCTTATAAGACAATTATGCAAGTTATTTCCTCTCTTTAGAGCAACAATTTTCTTGCACTGGGGGATTTCTATCTCTATCACAGAGTGATTATTGATCTCAGTGGGACTTTCTTCATAATAACATTCTGATGTGAACTCTAATAATTGCCTTGTGGGTCTTGAAAAAACTGTTGGGATCATAAAATGCTTCGTGGACTTAGACTTGTAGAAACCTTCTTAGTCTTCCAGTAGTTAATATACACCATTCATTTCCGTTGATTTACTTTTGTCTGATGAATTGACTTAAAAGACTCCGACACTGGGTGAATTTTAATACGAGTCCCTTAAAGAGGAGAGGTGATTCAATGAGGCCCCTTCTTGATTTAATTAAAAATTTATAGATTACGTAAAATTAGAACTACTTTTACTAAACAAATCAAAGACTCAAAATCATTTTCACTGTATCTAATTGTCACGATCTCTTTGCCTCAATGAGTCCCCGTAAAGAGGATCCTGATTGTTAAAGTCCACAACACTGATGGATGATTAATCTAAGAGCTGATAATTTGTGATCATGCATGTCCATATGGCTGAAAATTTTGGCTTGTAGACATATGATATCATTTTTTTTCTTGTAGAAGGAGGTTGAAATTTCCACCAATTGCTGCTTCATTGAAGTGAAACTCAAACAATCTAGATGACAGGGCTTGAAAATGACAAGTACCAAGAAGCATATGGAAACAGGATAAGCTTTGGATGTGGTTCTGGCGTTCTGCTATTATTCTGACAATGGGAAAATTTTGTTTAAAACGAAACGTCAGGTTTGAATTTATGGTGCTACGAACTATTCCCTTTTGAACTCGCCGTTATCATTAACTCCCTGAGTTAGTATCTTGTGAAGTTCTTTCTGCATTCAACCATCACGTTTCCTTGCAATTGTGTCATCCCTTCCCGCTTTTCCATGATGAAAATACGGTAACGTTGTGATACAGCGTAAGCGTGTTAGGAATGTAACTTCCCAATTGCAGCAGCAAATGTACGAAAGTTTGAGGAAAATAGGATGATTTTATTCTTGAACTCATCAGTCCTTCTTATAGTAATAGGGACTGTCAAGAGATAATAATAATCTGAAATTCTAACTTATCTAACATAATATTTGAGTTTAAATCAAACTGATCAACTGAGACTTGGATAGAGTTCTAACAGACTATAATAACTGAAATTAAATAGGAATCACTTGTAGCTGTCGTTTGGGTCTTTTGGCTGTCACACGATACTGTTCATGCCACCTCCAATTTATTTGCTTCAGCGTGCTTTGTGTCCTCATCAGTTAGTTACCTCATGGAGTTGTACTAATCAACTGAATTTTTAGAAAACAGAAAAACCTAAAACATATAGAAGAAGATGAGAGGAAAACGATGAAGGAAGGAAAAAAAAGAGGAGAAAAAGTGAAGAGAGATTAGTCAGAAAATGAATAGAGAGAAGGTAATAGGAAATACATAAGTTTGAGTAGGGTGTTTTCCATCCTCATTGCTAAAGAGAAAAGGAAGCAAGAGGAGAGTAAGACAACCAATCGTATAATATGTAAATAGCAAAGTATAAGTGCAATAAAGAAGCCCAATCTGAAAAAAAAAAAAAATGCATTTTTCTGCAATTTAAAAAGAAAAAACCGTATCCCATATAATTAATCCAAAAATAAATTACATAATTTTACATAAGAGCCCACTAAGCCAAATTCTTTCGAAAAAAATAAAAAGAACTCACCCAAATTTAATACAAAATTGTACTCAAATACAGCTAAATTCAAAAAAAATTAAAAAGAACCCCATTTGGAGCTTTCACCTAATTGGCTTGAAAACGACATATGAACACATACAAATGCAACTTTAATCTAAATGTTACAATTAAAATTTAATATTATAATAAATTTCAAAATTGTGATAAAAATATCATATAATTTAATACATATTACATTATATAAATGTATTTATATGTATTCTCACTAAATTAAATGAGAACGTACTCACTCAAAATTTCAATAATAATTGTATAGATATTTAAGAATAATAAAAGGTAGAAAACCTCAATTTAGCAAAGATGTTGACAATACACTGCTAATCAATATTTTCAGACCCGACCCGGTCAGTGACCCGAACATAGAATCGGGTTACCGGTTCAACCGGTAGGTCACTGGTCGAACCAGATAAATAATAAATAAATAAATAATTATTATTAAATATTATAATTAAGATTAAATAATACTTCAAAATAGTCAAATGGTAAAATATGTTCAAATTAATTAAATAAAAATACAAATTCATAAGGCCATTAAAGCAAAGTAGGTTAACTACTATTGATAGAGAGTTAAAAGAGAACCCCACAACTGTTAATCATTTTGCTTTTTGTGATTGATGAAGTGGAGAAAGTTGGTTACAGAAGAACTTCCATATTCTTTCCAAAATTATGAAGAAACCATTGATGCATTCTGGAGCCTTGCACGTTTTCCGCAGAATCGTCTTATTGATTATGATTGTTAATCATATTAACTTAGAATCTTAAAAAAATCATCAAATGATAATCATTAACAAATATGAACCGATTTTCTCAAGTAAATCCAATCATATGTTTTATTTCTCAAGTAAATCCAA
>CANYCX015691368.1:0-11126 GCA_948193385.1 Breynia disticha f. nivosa
TTATCTCTCCTATCTTTTTCCTTTATATTTTATTTTAAATTATATTATTCTAAAAATTAAATTGATGTTCAAATTTGAATGCCATTTCTTGGAGAATAAGTAATTAAATTATGAAATAGTATTTAAATTTGGGCGTCACATTTGGGATATCTAGCAAAGTGCATAGGTATAATATAGAGCATTGTACTTGGAGAGCGATCAATATTTGCAATGTCAAATAGTATCCTTAGTCTAAAAATAACTGTGTCTCTTGTTGTGATTTTTAGTGTCCTTTGACATACGCCTAACGTAGCCATAAAAGGTTGACAAGTATGGGTATGATTGGGTATGCTACGAATCATAAGTGAGAGTAGGAGTGAAGTGAAGGGATTGACCCTCTCAATGAGAGTTGATATCACTGGCCGCTTGATAGACAAGATTGGGAAGAGTGTGGCCGTACCCGAATGAAATTATTAAGTCATTTATTTGAACTTATCAGTTTTGTCATAAAGATCAAGAAAAGTGATTAAGCACTAAATAAGGGTATTAGCGACATGCCTTATGCTAATCTAGATATCGAGGTCAAGGGATTTATTTGAATTGTAGTAGGGCTATTGACACTGCTCGTCAGCTATTTAATTTAAGGTGATCATAGTATCTTACTAGAGACCGCTTATGATTTATGAGTTATTAAAACTCATTGCCTTTATTAAATAGTCCTACAGATCGTACATGGATGGCGAAAAACCTGATAGGGTAATTTTGGTATTTAACCTTAGGTCAAAATCTGGCAATTGGGCCGGATTGGGCAATTGGGTCAATTTTGTTAATTGGGCCCAACATGGATGAGAAATAATATTTCTTACATGATTTTAAGACAAAGATTATTTATTAAATATGATGTCTTAAGTGAAAATATTTAAAAAAATTAAGAGAGAGAAAATTAAGGAAGCATGTCGAAAATTAAAACATGATTAATGTGGGATAAATTAAAAGAATAAAATCTTTTATTTATCCACATATAGTGTCACAGCAATGAGGGGCATTTTAAATGATATTTTATTTTTAAATAAAGACTTAACAAAGTCCTAAAAGGATTAGGATTGTTAAGTAGTTTTAAAAATCAAATGACTTGTCTTCACAAACCCTAATTCTTTCATTAAGTGAGAGTTGTCTAAACACAAACCCTATGCCATGAGCTTCGTTCAAGAAATCAAAAGAGTGATTTTTGAGTTTTCTCTAGAGAGAGACGTGAGATTTAGGGTTGATCATATAGTTTGATCAACGTGGTACCCTCTGTTTCGCAGGAATCTCATCAGAAACTAACCAAGAACAGGCTAATCGTTTTTCCCTTTGTGCTAGTACACTGTTTCGCTAATCTGTGTGTTATTGTTGTAGAGGAACCACGATTGTGGTTCTATCTTGGTGTCAAAAAGGTCGTCTCAGAGTATTTCGAGACGATAGTTACTGTTCTTGATCAAACACCATACGACTAAGAAAGAAAAAAGAAAGGTACATTCTTTTCATTAAAGATTTCATCTTTGTGTCATTTAAATGTCAACTGATTGTAAATACATGTATTGGTCACGGTTTTGAAGTGTTCTTAGGCTGTTCTTGATGTGTTTTGTTTTGTTTTTCTGCTGCCTTTAGACTTAGAACACATTAGAAACACAGCATTCTTCTTGTTCTATAGGAGATCCCAAATTTGATCCTGAGATTAATAAGACTACCAAACGACTATGAAAAGAGGCTAAGCTGCTCAAAATGTAGAAATAGTTAGAAATGAAGACGTTACCAAACAAATCCTCTAATTCAAACATTGAAATAATGGGTGACAGGGAGGCACTCCAATCTGCTACGAATCAACCACGTACTTTGCGTGAATAAGCTGCTCCACCAGTCGCGCAACAACCATATGCATTATTTATCAACCATTTACTATGTTACTTGAGCTGAAATTTGGACTGATCCAACTCCTTAAATTTTATCGCATTCAGAATGAAGATTCCCACAACTTGTACTCTTAAAAACTGACATGTAGTTAGCTTTTATGGATGCGAGAAGGATTTCTTCCTCCACAATGAGGACATTGTTGCTCTTAAGTGTGGCCAGGTAGTGTCATTTTCATTTCATTTCATTCTGCATGTTAAACTCAGCTTCAATTTGCATGTAATGTTTTTACTTCTTTTACATTCTTTTATTTTGTTTGCATTGCATGTGCATTGTTGTGTGTTTCACCACTTAAAAATTATTATTTTAATCAAATTTTGTATTATTTGAAACTTTAAAAAAAATTAGAAATCATATCAATTTTAACTTCCAATCTTTATGTACTTTGGACTTAGCTTTGAATAACCCTCGGTGTAAGAACCGACATAATAATAAACTTCACACAAACTAAAGTGAGAATTTTTTAGCCTTGTAATATATATTCTTAAGTTAAAACTGATATGAGATAATATTTAGGTTTGTCATGAAATTCGTTTTGAGAATTATTTTTAATTTGGGAAATCAAACTTCTAAAATGATAGGAGACATTCTTTGTTAACCATTTGTTTATTTTTTTTGTTTATTTTTCTCAACCTATTTATGAGAGTAATCATTTGTTTACTCTGGCAAGCCTTAACAACTTCTTTGTTTTTACCCAATATTAGCCAACCACACTTTGTTTTGAAAAACTCCTCCGTTTGCACATTACTAAGAGAATATGTTCAATTACATGTGTTATATGATGAGTTTTTCTATTAAGATGGTGTTGCTATGCTTGTAATGAAATACCTTAAATTGTTTGTTCCATTTGTAGTGAAATGTTGAGATAGGTTGTGACGCCAAAATTTCCAAAGTTCCTTTTCGAATAAAAACAATTTTTTGCAACCATTTTTTTTTCTTTCCAAAACATAAATTATATAATGTAAATCAGAGTATTTAATACACAATGTCTTTCGTAATGCGGAAGCTAGAAAACATTTAGAATGGTAAGTAAATAAAACCATTTATAACAAATGTATGCATAGATACATAACATGCACAATACTCGCAACATCAAAACATCTGGAACCCGACATTCAGTATTGCACCGCTAGCCTCGCCGATCACGTCGTCCCGTCTCTGGTACCTGTTGATCTGCACATAATCCAGCAATGACAGGTGAGTATATTTTATATACTCAATAAGCCATCCTTTAATGTCTCTACATGTCGGGGTGCTGGGGAGACTTCGGCCATCCCAGCCTTATTCCCCCTAAAACAACAATGGCGCCCTAAAGCCATTCCACAACAATCATTCATACATTTATGGTTCAATTCCGGTGTTTTTCTTAAAGCACATATCACACAACATTACCCAAGTACATTTGATTCTCATCTTTTGATGCATTAGATCAGCATTCATATTGTTTATACATTTCTTTTTAGGTGTTTATTCATCAAAGAAATCATCCTAAGTCATTAGTGTACATTAGATATCAATCTGGATATAATTCGGTCATGTTTTTTTATGTTTACAGACCCAAATTAACGTATGCCATGGATATATTAACGTATGCCATAAGTTGCTAACGTATGCCAAGTCTCATTACTTAACATACGTTATTCTGGGATTTTGCCCACATGAATAACGTATGTTAAGTATAAAATAATGTATGCCATAAGGTGATTAACGTATGCCAAGTCCAATGTTGGCATACGTTAATTCCATCAGGGGCTGCTATCTGAATTCTGCCTAAGTTTTGTCAACCATACACTCAACCATCCAACTTTAATACAACAATCAAGGCATAAACCAACCTTATAAACTCAACATACATCCAAATCACCTTAGTTAATCATCTACAACTATGATTAACACATTACAACCTGAATTAGTTCCAATTTTACACATCCATACAAATCACCGACAATATCCCATAAACATTTCATTAACATAGCATATAATTAAACTCATAGAACATCTATGTTTTTCCATTATACAACTAAATCATCATTCCTAACCATTAAACACATTTATAACACATTAAATCAACATCCTCACAACCAACATAATCATCTGCACAAGAATTATAAGGTACCATAGGTGCATCCCATCCTTAAGCACAACATAAACAATCTCACGGAAAACCAATAACATTTGTTTAGCAATTCTTCTATAGAAATAATCCATGGAATTTAACACAATCATATCAATTAATCTTTCACATAAATCAACATACTCATCAAGCATTTCATAACACATGCTTTAACACAAGTCGTTCTCTGTTCTCATTTCATCATACAATCTACACTTAATCATACTAGGTTATATTCATCCATAACATTAATCACAAATTATGCTCATAATGAAACCAAACTCATACACATTCAATTTCACAAAATTTCGTAATATGCATGCATAATGAATGCTCGTGCAATGCTAATACATTGACCACACAAATGTATACCCCGGGGTCTCAAATCATCGGGTCAAGCCCAGCATCAAATCATTGGGACTAGCCCGGAATTCATTCACATTGGGCAAATCCCCCTTTTTATCATTATTGGGCAAATCCCCCGTATCAATCATCGGGACTCGCCCAACATCAAATCATCGGGACTAGCCCGGAATCAAATAACATTTTAGGCAATTCGCCCTCTTTATCAACTGAGCCATATGCTCCTTTTTTGCAAATGCATGAACAAACACATGCTCATGCCAACACAATATGATATGTATGAATGCAACTCCATGCATTTCATCTCAAACTTTCATCATTTTATGCGCTCATGAATGTTCCACAAGTCAATCATATATCAACACAAACCATTATGGTCAACATAGCTAAATCGCCATAAACAACTTATATACATGTAACTCACAAAGAGTTCATCATCAATCGATAAGGAACATTCACATAATGCATATGACAAATAAATATGGTTTATCACCTCATTTCAATTCATATCTCACATTCGCATACAAGCCAACATATTTGCCATATTTATCAAACATACTTATATCTTTGGTTCCCATGTTCAACACACTCAATTATGAACCTTACGCTCATATTCATACCACACAATAAGCTTTCATAGCTCATATACATAGTAATCACCATACCATCAAACCTTAGTTCATATATCAACTTCCCATATTTTACATTAAGCATGCCACACATAATATTTCCAAGTAAACCATTAAGTCCACACATTTGGTTCCTAAGAATCCATTTCATAACAACATATTCGTACAATCGACAACAATCATCACGATTCAACCGTACAAGTGAAGCTACTTTTATTAGTAAGCACTTCATTTACATAACATGCAATTTCATTCATATCAAGCCCCAATGCAATTTTGTTTTCATTTAAACCATCATATTAAACATTTCCAAATAAGCCAACAACGCTCATCCATTCGATTTATCAAAATCTCATCACATTAGTAGGTCATTTCATACACAACCTACATTTATATTATTATAATTTGCCAATTCATTTTAATCTCACATCAAGAAACATCACACACGCAAGAATCAACATTTAATAATTCAAACATATCGAGTAAGTGGCACAAAAGCACTTACCTCACGCTCCCGCGACTCGATTCGGCCTCAAATCTCCGATTCGGGTTCCGTTTGTTGTTTCCTACACATATAATAACACATTTTATATGCAAATCAACATACTACACTTATCTTTCCATTTATTTCACAAATTCCCAAGAATCTCAAAATTTTCCCCAAACCCTTAAATTCTCAAACTTGTCTAAATCTTATGTTTTTGGGTTAAAGACTTAGGGAAATATAAACTACAACAAAAACCCATCAAAACCCTACCAAATGCATCTATTTCCAACCACATTTCAGTTCAAAATCACAAATTCTTACCTCTTCCCGAAATGCCAAAACCTAGGCTGAAAAGAGACGGATTCGAGCCTCGATTTGTTGTTAATCTCCTACTAAAATGATGTTTGTAAGTAGGTTTGATGTATGGAAAGCCTTAGGAATGGTGGAGGATTGTTGGGAGAGTGTTTGGGGCTTGTTGGGGGTGTTTTTCCCCGAAATGAAATGTTCTCGGCCAACTTAAAGGCATGTTCTGACCCCCAATAACGTATGCCAACTTTCAACTCTTGGCATACGTTATTCCTACCTAGAAATCCTTCCTAGCAGGTTGAATAACGTATGCCAACATCCAAACTTGGCATACGTTATTTACATTAACGTATGTTAACTTCAAAAGTTAACATACGCTATTTTGTCACAGTCTGATTTACTTAGCACTTTCCGACCTCCTTTGATTCCTAACATGTGTACACTTATACACACATGCTTATAACTTGAATTAAACATTTTATCAACTTAATTAACATCAATTTACTTCATATATCAAGATCAAATCCAACCATAACACATATTAACTTACATCTCTTTTATTCCTTTCCTTTCCCGATTCACAAGCTAACTTTCACAACACTTATACCAAAGTTTACACATCTTATTCTAACTTTATTACTCATGAATCTAACACAAATTAACCTTGAATTAAACCTCATTAAACCCCTAAAAATACCTTGTATCACCCTGCATAATTTCATTCGAAAATAGGAGCATTCATTACATTAGTTTCAACCACCTTCATACCACTCTCTTCGCACATGCGAGGAGTCAAATAACACATACACATTTTCTATTTCAAATTAGGAACCATTATTCCCATTTTATAATTAACTAATTTTTTTGGGGCGTTACATAGGTAACTTTGTAGCTTGTAAAATTATGAGATAATGTTTACAGAGTTGTCATATTATGATTTTACGACATTGATAATGGTTGCTAAATGTTATGTTGGTAGTCGCTACCACAAAAATAACGAAAAAGAAAAGAAGAAAAGAGATAGTAAAAATTCAGAAGAAGTTATTTTTGAGGAAATTGAGAAGACCAAGGTTTTTTAGACATTTTTCTAATTAGGTTTTAGGAGGCTATTTAAAGATATTTTAGACTCATTATTAGGGTTAGCTAGTCTTTATTCAGTTTTCAATAATCACCATATTTTATTTTCTCTACACAAGGATGTTGATAGTCGCTAAGAGCAACTAAGTTTTTACTCTAGTTCTGGCATTTTGAGTCTTATTTTTGTATTTTCATGAGATTTTGAACTTATTATTATTAATAATATTATTGAATTTATTTCATTCCTGCGTTAATTTTTTATATTATTGCTTATTGGTTGATAATGTGGACAGTTAGATTAACTAATATAGAAGTAGTATGTAAGCTAGTGCACAATTGTTGTATTTTAGCACAAGTGATAAGTTAATGGTGCGTGTGCGCCATTAATGGTTAGAAATAATCTTACTTGAATGAATCACGCGTGTCTAGATTTGTTGGTTTGGGCGAGGTATTTATAGTTTCTAATGCAATTGATAAATTAAATCTTTAAGGTGTCTTAGAGATTGTTTATTTAATCAGAGCAGCAATTTGCAGGGGTGCCCCGGAATTACCGACGAACAAAGTAAATATTGATTATATAGCATTTGTCAATAACTATAACTTATTTGAAATAATATTTTAATTATCTTTTGTTATCTGTGATTGAAATGCCAGAATAGATGGATAATTAAAGGAACTAGATCTTTATTAATATTGATTTTTTGTTGTTACTATTTTTATTTTATTTGTAAATTTATTTATTATTGCCAATCTCTTTCAAAGTTTCTGACAATTAGACAAGAACTAAACCGATCCCTGTGGATTCAACCCTACTCACTAATGACTACAAATTTTTAGAGTAGGAATCAGTTTAGTGGATTCGAAACCTATCATATTGTATGGATGTCTGTCATGATCTTCGCATACACTTATACTACAAAAAGAAATCATTTTTTTGTGCAGATTCCTCCATATGTGCCTCCGACCATAGTTCACGTCGATGAGAGGGGATTCATTGTTTGTGTGTTTTCTCTGTGTAGGGATTTGGGTTTTGTGCTGTTAGGTTTGAGAATGGGTTGTTGTAATTAAAACCTTCAGTTTTTTACATTTACATTTCTCTGAATATAATTATAACTATGTAACCATTTGTTGTAACCATAATATGTAATCGACTCGTTTGGATATTTAATCAGGCATGTAGCTTCTCCTTGTAACCAACAAACTTGTTCCAACCAATGCTTTAAAATTATCAATTCCTCTAACCCAGCTATATTTGTAACTTGGAAGGTATCTTCGCCTTTTTATTGTTATTAAATATATTATTTGCATTTATTATTAAGTTAAGACTACTATTAGTACAATTAAAGTTGACTTATGGAAATAATGGACAAAATCTGTTATGTCATGACAATATTACTTAATAGTCTAAGAAAAAAAACTTAATTTAATATTATTTAATATAAGAGCATTATAACTCAATGTTCTCATAACTTGAATTATTTAATTCTGTAGTTACTTTTGGATAACTATAATGAAGTTAATGCAAAAAGTTGTAATACACTGTCCAAAACTCTGTGTTTATTCCGTCCTGATTTATATATAAGGTCCATTCATTTGTGGTTCATGGACATGACAAATCATAAACAATTTGGCTATCATCATATCCTACATTCAACATAAAAAGAAAATGAGGCTAGTGATTACGATTATTAATATTATTAATAAGTGCATACGAAAAAGAATGAATCTGCAATTTTCTTGAAAAAAGTTTGAACTTACAGATAGGATTCCATCTAAATTGCTTCTATCACATAGGTATGGAATCATAGTACAACTTCATAGGTTTTTAAAACAAACATACTTTTTAGACTAGATCAAATTAATGTAAATGTGAAGAATGTTGCACAACAAAGCGAAGTGCAATGGAATATTGACACTAATTAAATTTCGTACAATAACTTATATTTGAGGATTCATATCTTACACTTTATTTGTTGGAATGTTAGAACAATTGTCGTCCACTTTAGTCATACTCAAAATGTGGTCAATTTTGGGACACCTAGGTTTGGTATGTCCAACTTGTATGCACTAAGAACATCTCCTCTCAATAGCAATACTTGTTTTAACTCTCTTCTTGGGAACCTTCGGGTCATTTATTTTATCCCATTCACTTAGTGTGTGTGGATTTTTTTAATATGTCATTATATGTTTCACCACAATGGAAGTTTGTAAAATATAGTGCTTCACCTTTTGCACAAGTTTCCTCATTTTTACATGCTTGAGAAGATAGAGTCTGAAATGAACGACATAATTTGCCATAGTATATATCATGTAAGAATGTATCATTGAAAGCGTGTTTCTAATGAACATTTTCTTATAAACATAATTTTGGATTTGCAGTCCACCATTTTATGAATAATGAAGCTGGAATGGAACGAATCTTCTCCTTTTTAACACATACAATTGATGACGACATGAGAATCCAATAGACTTCATTTGCTGGCAATCATAAATAAGGTGGATTTCATTATAATTTAATATGAGAAAACGAAGATAAGTACTTCCATTGTACATAAAAACAAAGAATGTCATCTTTTTATCATCTAGAATAGGGCCAGCTTTGTTTAGTTGAGCCTAAAATAGTGAGAATGACTCTAGGATGTACACATTAGCAGCTTTAAATTCGTACTCACAAAAAATTCTCAAATTCGGTTTTGTGCAATTTGATTTATGATCAAGTTCAGCCTATTTATGTTTGATTGTTGACAACATGAAGTAAAAATTCTCCACTAATTTACTAAATCTTAACTTACGACTAACCATTTTGCCAAACATAGAATGCAAGCCCTCGCATCTTGATATTATCCTTGTTCCACCGAAACAAAGTTTCCTCCAAATATGCCTCAGCATATATTTCTCTACACTCCCACATATCTGAAATCCATGTTTCGTTACTCAAGTCAAACTGTTCAACCATAGATGCCCACTGATGTCAAATATTTCACATTGAACGCAATCAAAAATTATATTGGATAATCGCTTAAGGAAATTTGCATTCTTCACATGTGTTATCGCATTTTGTAGCATATGCCAAGAGCATAAATGGTGTTTAACATGCTACATTACTTTCATAATAGTCTTTCGCATGGCAAGTCACCCTCAGTAACAACACCAGTAGGTAATTTTCCACCCATGCATTTACTTAACTATTGCAGTATCCATGTCTAATTTTGAGCTAATTCATTGACAACAATAGCACAGGAAAAAATAATTGTCTGATGGTGATGGTTTACTCCAATAATACAAACAAGAGGTCTGTCGTACTTGTTTCGTTTAAATGTTGAGTCAAATGTCATTGCATCCCTAAAGCATTGAAAGTCAACTCTGCTTGATGAATCTGCCCAAAATAAATTTTCCATTTCATTTTCGTCTTCTAGTGAATGGGTGTAGTAAAATCTAGGGTCACTCCCCTTCTTCGCATGGATGTAACATAAAACTCTATGGATATCAGTATCTGATCCATCAAGCCCACGAGCAACATAAGTATAGTTATACAAGTCATTCCCTCAAAAGCCAAATTTATTATGCCCCCCTTTATTAAGCCCCCTAAAAGAGACTAAACTAATTAACATATTTTTCGATAATTAAACATACTATTATCACAACATGAAATAATATATATATATATACAACAAGAATACTCTGACATATAACAAATAACATTACAAATACATATATCATGCAAACATATATCCATATACATGACAAAAACCCGTCTCAGAGAGAATTGAGGAAACACAGTTGCCCACCTTCTACACCTTTTCTACCTTTGTTTCCTAAAATACATATATCGTAGTTGTATGAGTTACATGCTTAGTGAGTAATGATCATTTGCATTATTAGGTTATTCAAATATTATACTTTTACTCTGTATATGTGCGTGCACATATATGAAATACTTCTTGTATTTAGCATTATTAACTTTATGCTAAACTTATTTTACGTTATGTTTACTTATGATTTCATATTCTATGCTGTGTAAACTGTGTTTTACTATGCTATTGTGACCCTCAAAAATTAAATCCCATTTTCCATTTAATTAACAATATTATAGAATAATTATAAAATAATAATAATATCAGAGTTAAATCATAAATCGATTAGAGGAGATACAATTTTTCATGAAAACATACTCGGGCCCCAAATTAAAATCAACCATATAAAACATAATCCAAGTTTAGAA